>OMNW01005126.1:1367-25732 GCA_900303245.1 Selene dorsalis | reverse complement strand
TTCTGTTCCAGACCCAACATGTGTACCTGCTCAAATGGCCAGCTCTCTCCCAGCTGTGGAGCAGGAGCCGGAGGTCAGTAGTCATGACACACATAGTTCTACAGTACTTTATCTTGATCTACCATTAACCTCCATCATTATGCAGCTTCAAATTAACAGAATAAAGATAAGGAATATCAGATGGTTCTGTCCAAAGTAACCTTTATGTGACACTTCTTCCTCCTCATTCATATTTAGGACCGCAGTGACTTGCTCAAAGATAGTTAAACACATTTTTGGAAATCAACATGGTCGCCCAATTATTCCACTTTAAGTCTTTTGGCTCTTTCCAGTTTTGATAATTGAATTATAATTGAACACATATCCAAGTTAAAATGCCAAACTGTCTCCAGCTGCTTCTGTTCTTTGTCTGATGTGAATGTAATTTGGATATTTTCAGGGTGTGGAGTTGGTTGGACAAAATAAGAGTCTGGATGATGATATTGATATGGCATTTTATTTTATTATTTAATGTTCTAGTCTATGGACCAAATGTTGAATTACTGAATTGAAGAAGTAACTGCCAGATTGCTTGACAATGAAAATGATCACAACTTGCATCTCCAAATCCTATGATGGAAGGGATGGTTTGGCATTTTCGTAAAAGATGCTTATTCACTTTTCTGGCAGAGTGTTGGAGGATTTATTCTACTGTCATATCTGTCCACTAAATATGAAGCTGTGGCCAGCATGTGAGTTAACTTAACCCAGGTCAGTCCAAGGATAACATGCTTACCAGCACTTTTGCAAATACTCCCGCCCAAAAAAATACTGTTTAACACAAGCCCCCACACAAAGTGCTGGTTTACGTGAAACAAAGTGTAATATAACGTGTTAATTAAAGGACAATTTTCGTTTTTTGCAACCTGGACCTTATTCCTGGCATAAAATACGTTCATTTACTCACCCGAACAACTTTGGTGTAACTTGGAGTCCTTTGGAAGATATTTAGATCCACTCGCGATCTACGTACATCCATATACCGGGAGTTGTTATCTGCCGCAAAACTCGTTCATTTCACCAATATGTTGTTATGAATCACCAGTACTATTCCCCGGCGAGCTCGGAGCGGCTCCGAGTTCTGTTGTTGTTGTCTTCCGGCTTTTTTTACAGGGCTTTTCACTGACCTACGGAAGTGACGTCATCGAGGTCGTAGGTCAGTGAAAAGCCGCGTAAAAAACCCCGAATGACAACAACACAACTCCGAGCCGCTCCGAGCTCGCGGGGGAATAGTGCCGGTGATTCATAACAACATATTGGTGAAATGAAGGATTTTCGCGGCAGATAATGTCTTATTTAGACGCCGCATCGTTGCCCCAGCAACTCTATATGGATGTACGTAGATCGCGAGTGGATCTAAATATCTTCCGAAGGAATCCAAGTTACACCAAAGTTGTTCGGGTGAGTAAACGAACGTATTTTATGCTAGAAATAAGGTCCAGGTTGCAAAAAACGGAACTTCTCCTTCAATGAGCTTTAAACATGCCGGTGGTCAGATTTTAATCTCTTTGGACTGAGCTACAGTAAATGACTTCCCCTGTTTCCAGTCTTTGAGCTAAGCTAAACTAACTAGCTAATGGCTACAGCCTTTGGCCTATTTAGCACCTTATCTGATTCTCTACCCTACACAAGGATTGTCAGAATAAACCAGTAGAATATACTTGCAAAAGTATTGACACCGTGTTTTCCAATTACCCTCTAACTGCCCTGCTCTTTGCTGTGTGATACTGCTAAGTGGCCCGAACTGCTGACCAGATGATGTTGCCTGTTACACTGAACAGCTTCAGCTCGTACTTATTCAATTGCTCTGCTATTTTCCAAAGGTAATGGTTCCACCCATCTCTCATGGGAGCCAGAGTAGTGCTGTAGCCAGTGTAATAGTAGTGTATAGAGCCCCAGGCCTGCGCTTCAGCCTGCAGGTCACAGGGTTTGTCAGGATTAAAGCAGAGAGTCTGGCTGCCCCAGCTGAGTCTGCTGGGCTTAGTTACAGACCTCTCAGGATGTGTGTGTGTGTGTGTGTGTGTGGTGCTTGGAGTAGAGGTGTTTTACAGCACATGCAGAGTGTGTGAAATCTCATTTGTTTTAGTGAGATTGGTGAAATGAGTGCAGGGTTTACATATTAATATAATATGTGCAGGACATCCCGAAAACACTGTTGTTGAGCAGTCTTTGGAGCATGCGAAGTGTGTGTCAATGTGTGTATTAAGTAGCATGCAGTGTGTTCAGCTTCACCGCTTTAATAGGCCAAAATCAGCTCGTCAGTCACGCCTAGCCCCTGCCAGACCCCTTTCACATGCTCACATTCCATTAAGGCTGCTAACACACATACTGTACGTAGACACTCACACTCTTATTAAACAAACAGAAGGAAAATCGCACATGCACACACTCAAACACGGTGAGCATCAGTTGGCCGTGACCCAGAGGTGTAAAACGGGATCTGTTCCAGCCATAAGTAGGGACGACCCTCAGAGAAAGGGCACAGAGGGTGGGGTGGAGAAAAAAAAAGCCTCTGACCTGTATGGCAGGGTACGCACAGATCTCCTGCAGAGCCAGTGCTTTGGCAAGAGCTATGAAGTCATGTATGAAGTCAGGAACTACAGAGAAAAAAAAACATAAAACGAAGTGATAAATTGGAGCAAGAGTTTAGTGGAGCTGGACCGGATTAATTGTCACCTTTGGTAATTCTCAGCTTTCCTCAGCTGGGATATATAGGGGATTTTTTCCACAGGGTTACAGGCAATGGAGAGGCAGGAAGGGAAGCTACTGAGAAGCTGACTGTGTTAGTTCGTTAGTAGTTTTGGAAAATGCAGTGCTTTAATGGCCTGTTGGAGTGGTGTTTATCACTTGGAAAGACCTTCCTCTGGCCTCTCTGTCACTTAAGAGAATGTCAGAGGTCAAAAAGCTTTATGACCTGAGATAAACTAATACTCCATCAATGTAACCAAAAGCTGTCGAATGTTCTTGTGTAACCATGGAGGTCACTTTCCGTGGAAATGCTCCTGAAATCAGACTCAGACTGTTGCAGTGAGATTTTTCCAGTTGTCTTTGTTGTATTTTATTTATCTGGTTATAAAGCTTTGATTTGAAGTCCCACTGAGTCTCTCTCACTCCTTAAGATGTGTTCAACAAATTACTAAGTTGAAAATTGTTTTTGCAACATAATCTGTCTCTGAGGCTGAAGGTCGTGCCAAGATCAGGCAAACACCCCCCCATCGTAGATCTTGTCTTCTCCAATGCGCTAACTCCCAAATTCAGCTCTTGGAGAGAGTCCACCATTTAATAGGATAATTCATTGCAGTTGGAAATAAATTGCAGCTCTATGGAGATCCGTTTGGAAACACCAATTTCCTCTGCCCTAATTATACAGCCTGATTCTAGCACCCTGGTTCACTGGGTTATAGATAGCATCTTTATGTATCGCGTCTTGCCTGTGGAATGCAGAGGTCCAAATAAATCAACAACAGATTTGTGATTTCCTACATGTAATGCACATGTTTGTAATTATTGTTGCGTCCACACAGATGGTCGCCTATGATTTATTTATTCATTTATTTTTTTTACAACTCTTCCTGGAATTTTTGTTGTTTCCTGACAAACAATATAAGCACGTGTTACACTGGATAGCCTCGCAGACATTTTTGAAAAGCAAAGGCGACTTTGTAAGTGCATAAATCATTGGTAACGTATCGTAACCCGGTAGAAAAAAAACCCAGAGCTTCACAACTTGTGGGAATAAAACTCAATAGCCACAGGTCTTAGAGGGTGGAGTCTATACGACATAGAACATAGAGATGCATGTCGCTTCCCAGACGTCAAGGTTTAGCGCAGTAAGTCACCCTTGAAAGTAGGTTTAGAGCACAGCAGCTGTACTGAGGATCGTATACGGTCGTCTTTATAACCTTGTCTTCCCATATCCATAATTACGAAATCATTACCACGGGTGTTCTCACCCTAATGCTGAGAAACAGCTGTCTTCAGACTGACAGACTTCTACTGGCTATTGACTAGGAACAGTGGTGAGTGCTGGGAAAACAGGGAGGGCCTTTTTAATTAGAAGCCATGCTGATCCACTCCATGAAAAACAAGGTGCAGGTCTCTGAATGTCCTAAAATGGAAAGAAATCTTTGCATTTTGATAACAACCGACTTTGACAGCATCTCATGCAGCTTTGTGTCATTACATCGCCCATCCATGCTGAAACTGCAGCTGACTTGTCCCTGGTCCCTGGGGTGTGTGTGTGTGAGTGTATAATTCAGGACAAAACACAGCTATAAAGCTCCTCAGTTTTCCATCAGACACACACATGCACCCATACACACACGCATTCAACACACAAGCCTGGACTTCCTGTGTTTCGCAGCCTCTCGTAAAAAACACCCAGATGTGAGCAGCTCAACTACGACACTACCAGAATACAGAGGTGCATTGTGGTGCTACAAAAGCAACACCCAACTCCTTTTGCTCAGTGCCTGGAAGACACACACACACACACACATGCATGCGCATGCACATCCCCCCATGCTGCTGTTCTGCACGTGCAGCTTTCCAGGCACAGGTCACTGGGGCAAGCCATCTCCCTTCACCTGCGGGGGGATGGAGTGCCATGAGGAGGGGGGAGGAAGGGGCGAAGTTTGCCAGTGAGATCATCTTCTTCCTTCTCCAAATATGTGTTTCTGTGCTTCCTCCTCCTTCTGCTCCTCCTCTTCCCATCCAGTTCCTCTTACACAGAAAACATATGACATGGACTTAATATATCTCCATATTTCCAGCACCTGTCCCATCATCCTCGATTCCTGAGGGCAGAGAGTTCAGTGGGCAGAGAAGCTCTTTCTGCAATGTCTTTTTGCCAATCAACCTTAGCCAAACTCTTTCGCCATACTTCCTTGACCTATTTAGAAATACGTTTTTGTGGGGAGGGGAACTTGTTGAAAAATGGATGAGCTTACCCAAGTTGCCCTCAGCTTTGGGGGAGTCTGGTTTTCTCCAAGGTTTGTTCCACAGCGGGGAAAACTGAAATCACTCAGTGCAATCATTATTCATGTTTCACATCACTGCTCCTTTTGTTGGCCTGAGAGAAGAGGAGCGAGTCAAAAGAGTGTACAGCGTCAACCTCATGTCTTGAACAGAGCTGAGGTTGAAACCTGAGAAGAAGACGTGACCGAGCTCCCATGAGAGCGGATGAGAAGAAGAGAAAGAGACAGCACACTAGTACACTAACCTATAAACCCAGCCTGCCCGAGAGTACCAAACTATTTGCTTTAATTTATCACCACATGTTGCTACGAGATGCAATCCAGACTGAAAGTAGGTCCTGCCAAATCTGTACAAAGAGGCAGCCAAGAGTTGCAGAAAGAAAGTTAACTGGAACTTCTTCTAGACTTTAGATACATTAAATATGTGGAAAAAATGAAAGCTTTGATGACAGTTTCTGTGAATTTTACACTCTGAAACTCAGGAACACAGGATCCACATCCAAGATATGTGCTTTGACTCATGTAACTGAAGTCTCTGCTGTGTGAGCTGCCAGTAAGGCGGCGTGTGTGATCTCAATGAAAAGCTACCTTAGAGCATATTCACTCACCGTGACTCAGACAAGTCGTATTTAGTGTGTTTGGGTACAGTCAGAATAAGTGGGTGGATTATAGTGGCTGAAATGCCTCCTGTTGGCAAGTGTGCAAACTCAGAAAGTCTCATTAGACAAACTCAGCTACGGGGAAGCTCAGTCATTTCCCCTCTGCTGCACAGCTCTGCATGCCAGAAATGATAGAGGGAGAAAGAGAGACATAAACAGGCAGATGGAGAGGGAGGAAATTAATGTTGAACTTGCAAGTAAGATATGGACTGAAGAGCATGAAAGGTACCAAGAGAATAAGGAAAAGCGGAGGAAGGAAGAAAAATAAAAGCACAGGGCGAAGGACAATAAAGTATCCACTTCAGCCTGGAGGACGGTGAAGAGAGGATGCAAGGAAACAGTCAGAGAATACAGTCAGCTCACATCTAGCACTCTAGGTGTTGCCTTTCCTCTTGTGTGTTGTGAAAAGCTTGCTCAGCAGAAAGTTGGTTGTCAAACAGGAAGAAATTGGCCCTCTCACACTCTGGCAAAGCAGTCTGCCAGCTGGGAAAGTCCTGTTTTATAATTGATAGCTTAGTTATAATAGCTGGTACCATTGCTACACTTCAGATCTAGGTATCCACTGTTTAAAATTACACTCTTTCTTTTTCTTAGATTGTCTCCCTTGTGCATCCTGATATGTTTGGATTACCCCCCTTACCCAGTTTCCCTCTCCTCTCAGCAAATTCCTGAATGACTGACTGACTGTAGCATACAGCTGGCTTGACTAATTGCCTTTCCCCAGTCTGCTTGATTAGCTTTGGTTTTGTGGCCTGGGGTCTTTTAGCCTTGTCTGCTGATTTAAATCTGACAAAGAAACACTAGTGCTATGCAAACCCAGCTGAAGTGTAAAGAGCTTCTTAATGTGTTAAAGCGACCATAGTTATTTAACGTTCATATGTTTGGAAACAACTCAGAAGCTCCTCTTCTTATTTCACCAGTGCTGCTGCAGCAGCCTCTGTTATTTGATAAAACAGGTGATGTGAAGGTCTTTTAAAGTGCGTCTGTTCTTGTCTTTCCTTCTAATTTTGTGCCCCTCCCTATTTCACACCCCATCATCATTTCTCCCCTTCTCTCTTTCTTGTCTCCTACAGTTCAGTCCTGTAACGTCAGGTGTATGAATGGAGGCAGCTGCGCGGAAGACTCATGCTCCTGCCCCAAGGGCTACACAGGCAGCCACTGTGGACAGCGTGAGTGAAAGCTACTGCAGCACACATAGGTGTAAATGTGGGATTCGCTGAACTGTGTCACCCACATTAGGACAATTTTAGACTATCGTTTTACTTTTTGAAAGCTTAGCCATCTTTGTGGGTCAAAAGGTTTTCACTGAGACATGAAGTGAAGAGAGTTGATGTTATTGTCTAAAGAACTGATCTCATCAATGATCCTCATGTGTTTGTAATACAAATATACAATGCAGCATGTGTTTATGTGTAAGTAATTCTAAGATGAAGTCATTTGAAGACTAATGAAAAACCTCTGTGTGTGTCTCTTAAATAGAAAGAGAAAGAATGAGACAGGAGTGTGCTAAGTTTGTAAATTCCCAATGATTCACTGTTTTTTCCCGTCTCTCCTTTAGCTGTGTGTGAGAACGGCTGCCAGAACGGTGGGCGCTGCATTGGGCCCAACAGATGTGCTTGTGTCTATGGTTTCACTGGTCCGCAGTGCGAGAGAGGTGAGGGCTCATCCTGGTTTCTATCTTGATACTGTACTTTTCCACACACTTCCTGTCTGCTCTGTGTGTGAGGGAGGTTTCCTGGTGGTGCTAGATCATCACACCTTTTTGGGACAAAAAAACAAAGGGAACGGTTATCAGAAATGTAAAATTTTCCTTTGGTCTTGCACGCAACTTGCTGGTTCACCTTTGACCTCTCACACAAACCGCAGTTATGAGAAATTATAATGAACATTTTCACCTCCAAGCATGAGGTCTGGACTATGAAAACAATACATCTCCAGTAAATGACACTCTACTGTGTGTAATGTGACAAATATGGCCTTTGTCTGTCTTGGAAGTCAAGCGAGCCAGGATCTGACTGGACGCCAAGCAACCAGATTGGAGGGGTGGACCCTGTCTTTTATCAATAAACTCCCTACCCATGCATACACAAGTGTTAAGGAAAATATCAGCAGGAAGCCTTTGATCTGGCCATGCTTTTCCTATCAGTCCAGACGTACTCTGTTAATTCATTACTTCTTCTCTTAGCGAACAGGCTCTGCTAACATGGATTACCTCATACGGTTAGCTCAGACAGACAGTGGGTGTTCGTCTCCTGCGCTTTGAGCAGAAGCCTGTGGTATGTGTGCGGTGGGAAGCGATGGCAGGTTGTTGGAAGTAGGTGGTACAGTCCCATGGCAGAAGAAAATATGTCTGAGTCTGTGGCCGCTCACCTCAGTTCACCTTTGCAGAAAAGGAGGGAGTTTTTTACACCTTCAGATATTCTCGGTTACCAGTCTCACCTTTCCTTGGCCATCGCCTTCCACCCTCCCTCCCAGTCCCTCGTCTCATCCTTCTTTTTCCCTCATGCTGTTACCCATACTGAGACAGAGAAGTTCTTGGCCTGTAATTTCGCCCACTTGAATCATGTCAGCTTGTCTTCCGCATTCCTTCTCTCCAGCTACATGTATGTATTTGTATTTGTGTAACAAAAATGCGCACTCATGTTTTATACAAATATCTCTAAACTCATCTTTATTCTTCCATTATTCAATCTTTAGTCTGTCTTGTTCTCTTATTTTCTTTTCTATAAATTCAACTTTATCTAAAAATTAAAGGTCCCATATGTGATGAATGTGAAGGACTTTATTGTATAATCCATAATTTATCACCAATGTGTGAACAGATTAATGTGTAAAATGAGACCTTCTCAGACTTTCTCAGAGGTCTGTAATAGACTGATTTCTGTGTAAAAGACTCAGAATTTTCCAGGAAAATGTGAAGGATGTGACATTAGTGCTATGAGTCCTCTAATGTCAACAAACAACCGGATCCTGGCACAACACAGACACTAACAAAAACTCCACATACATGTAAGCACAAAAAACAAAACAAAAAAAGTTTTATCTGATAAAGCCTGTCCAGCCAAACAAGAATGTGACTGTTGCCGTTGCCTGTTGATGCAACATTACCTCACAACACAAAGTGCCCTCATAGCCAGACCTATTTAAAAACTTTTATTGTTGTGGCACCACTGGAGAGTCAAATACAATCTGTAGCCTCAAATATAGTTTATAGTTAAACTGTAATAACAGTATTACTTTAGTTACGTCATCCGTCAACATCGGCGATCGGTCATGTTCAGTCTCGTGTATGTTTAAGTCACTGTTTTGGCCGTGTCTACTAGAGTGAAAGGTGACTGCAGTTCACTTATCATTAGTAACAGTGGCTTTCTGAGCATTTCATATAACTTTCAATAACATTATGTATACATATTCTGCATACATTTTTAGTCTTCCTCTCACTTTCCAACCCTGATCGTATTTCTCCATGAAACTCCAGGGTCTTGTTTTCTTGGAAAGTACAACATTTAGGGGGTTGAGTTTGTCACAGGCAGCTTTAAAGACATCTGGCAATAAATGCCCCCCACCTCTCCCCACCATACCCACAGGACCAACAGAATAGACTTTCTTTGTGGAGTGGTCATGGACAGTTTCCTGATGAGGAGTGGAGCAAGGTAGGGAGGCAGAGAGAGGGAGAGAGAGGTGGAGGGAGGCAAGAGGAAGAAGGGAGGGATAGGGTGAAAATGAAAATGGACTCCCCAGCTGTGTACACAAAGCCTTTTGGGGGAAGTACAAACACTCTCCGTGTTGGAGGAGTGGGTAGAACACTAGACCTGCAGGTAGTCACAGGAGAAACACTGACAAATCTTTGTTTGTGTGTGTTTTTGGTGCCAAATGTCCTTTAGAGAGAAAAAGCAAATGAGCCCCATTTGTCAAGTTAACTGCATAATTTCCAAGGAATCCTACTTGTGACATAAAAAATGATTCCAGCTACGCCGGGTAATGGATATGAAAACTGTAAATTTGACCTAAATATTTTTAATTGAATCAGGGACAGTACTTTTATTTTCCTTTTATTTGTCCACAGCAGTTTTACAAAACAGGTTAGTAAACAAATTTGAAGATCTAACTTCTAAGTAGTCCACTCCACCCAGAACCTCAAATTACCTCAATTGATAAATGACTGGTAAATTTCCTTAGTTTTGAGCTTGGTCCAAAAAGGCTGGAGACTCCCCGGTGAAATCTGTGCTGCAGTTACGACTCTTGCATATTGTGGTTTTTGGAGTTTGTGCAAGTGAGGCCATGAGTCAATGGATTTATGTGATTCAGTGAGAAGGCTGCTGATGAACTGAGAAAGCAGTGAAAGTCAGTCTGTATGGGTGAACTGGGTGCAAAGGATGAAGTCATGGGAAACCCCTTGCATGTCTGGAGCATTTGTGTGTATTTGCATTTATGTGTGAACAGCTAATGTGTCCTCGAGGCCTGCTTATTTTAGTAAAGGGTTAGCATGTGAATAAGGGTTAGTCAGTCCTGCTTGTTCTTGGTAGCCGTGTATTATTGTGTATCATTGACGATCTGTCTGTTGGTTGATCAGTTGATTAGCTGTTTTTGTCCTGGCTGAGCTACTGAATCTCAGCCACTATTGGATGGATTGCCATGGTATTTGGTACTGTCATTCATGTCTCTGTGAGGACTGATCCTTAATGACTTTAACATTCTCCTGATTATTTTCTCCTGTTGAACTGCCTTCAGTATAAATGCCTGTTTTCACATAATGGCACAGCCATGTAAGAGGGAGTGGTGCTGAAGTGTGTTCACAGAGCACTGGCTCTGCTTCAGTAAAACCCAGTCCAGTTGGTCTCAGTGGACCCATACAGTCTCTGTGGTCAGTTCCAATTCAAGCCTGCGGCCTGGTCCAGACCAAATAAACTGTTAATCGCAGAGGAGTAATTTTGCCCCCTAGCAGGTGATGACGTCAAGGGCATTCTGAGGTGCTGGAAATGTAGGAAGTTGTGCTATTTCAGTTCTGTTGACTCTGGATAAGATTGGTCCAAACATGGCTTGAAAGGAAGGCTGCGCTGGTAGATGGGTGGGTTTCAGGGGCTAGGCACAGGTCAGCCTGTGGAAAATATCCCCCAGTGACAGTTTAGATAGTGTCAGCCAGTTCAGAGCCTTGCTAAATTTAAGCTACAGCAAGTCTATAAATTACATTCTAATGAATGATGTTACCCTATAATAGAGATCCCGTATCTGTATATCCATATAATATACACAGTGAACTGTGTTGAGGGACAGAGGAATGAATATTAACTGAGAGTCATCAAAACTGGCTGAGAGTATTCAACCCAGTAAGAATGCGTACTGGACTCTGCTAATATAATGAGCCCAATGATGGTCATATAAAATGGTGAATGATTATATTTTTTGAACTAAATCATCATGATATGTATTAAGTGTAATTAGGAATGTCATATTTCACAAGCTGCTTTTAATGCCTGTTTTCATAGGGACACTAAATTTTGATGATCTATCTCATAAACAAGAAGTGGGGGAAATTATTCACCAGTGCACCAGAGGCTCTGGTTTGTTCAAATCAGCATTGGATTAGCCTCATGGGATGGTTGGAAGGCAGCGCTTGATCTGGTCTGATGAAAAAGTGACTGATTTACTCTCACTGCACTTAAGAAAGCACTACAAAGACCTTCCCTTCATGTCCCCTGAGTGGTAGTTGTTGATGGAGCCTGGAGCCCACTTGCCCTGACTGTGTTTTTGCCATGTCTGCATTCAATAGAGCCTGCATTATTGTTCCATTTCTGGACAATATTGTGTTGGGAAGTTTCCCAAAACAGACGAAAATAGCTGTAGAAGTCAAGATTGATTTGACGGCACAATGGGCGAGACATACCAAACAATGACAGAGGAACTTCTCGGTCGACAACTTGATGCCACAACACATGACATCACAGTTTCAGCAAGTGTGGATATTCAGAATTAGTATATTAAAAATGCGCACATAATGTTGAAACTATTCTATGTGCTTGTTTCCTCCTCTAAGTCATGCGTTTTCTGTGTAGTAAACTTCACACACAGCACTTAGCACAATGTTTTAGATCTGGGTAGATTGCGGATGCCTTATCTCTGCCATTGCCATTCTCCCACAGTTATTGGCTCTTGCAAGTGTGTGTGTGTGTGTGTGTGTATTTATGACGTGTTAAACATTTAGTCACGTTTGGCTGACTGCTTTTGGTGTGGAAGAAATGAAAGGACCAGACTCCTTGAGGAGTGATTAGGTCCAAAGGAAAAGAGAGATTTCAAGCCTGTTGATAATGGCGCTGATAAGACCAGCAGGGCCTGCCATGGTTGGCCAAGATGGAGATACTTCCCAAACACACACACATACACACACACACGCACACACATGCAGACACACGCACACGCACACGCACACGCACACAAACACGGGCTACACACATGAGTGCACACACATACACAGACATGCAAACAAACAGACCCACACATTTGAATCATTTATTTATATCCACATCAGCAGAAGGACACACAGACACAAACAGCGCGATGCAATCAGAAATTCCACAAGACCCGCCAGACATGTGCTCCAGTCTGTACACACCAACCAGACATGAACACTGGCTTGTGTGTGTAGATATTTCTTCTCTTTATTAATCTGACTTGTTGACCTCTTGTCAGAGGAAAGTATGCATAAATGATAATGGCTTCATTTTCGTGTAATCAACTCATATTTCAAGTTTCTTATCTTCCCAGGCCTCTACGCCTCCTGGGAGTTTTCTAAATACTTCAGTAGTTATTAATGAGTCCAAAATGGGCTTTTTCCTCTTCTCTCGAAACCATTCCCCCTTTCCTCCTAGTGGTCAGGTCAGTGCCCTGTCCCGTCTCTCCGATCCCACAGAAAGGGCTGATGGGAAAAACATTTTACCACAGGGCTTTACGTTCCGGACAGGATTAAATATTTTCTCACTATAGCTTTTACAGTATTTTATCTTTCCCATAATCCAGCTCTCATCAGAGCTTCTAGCAGTATGCTTTGATGAGTAGTCACGTTCTGCGATATCAGATTCTTATATGGTTGGCTTGAAAACAGAACATGTGAAGGGTCAGACGCCGTTTACATCGCCTGAAATGAACGGCTGACTAATCTATGTGGACTGATCTAGGTGAAAGGTTATAAGTGCATTGGCGGCTTTAAGCAAACTGTGAGCTGCATTACAAATGGCATTGTTTCTTGGAAAATTTTATTAGAAGCGGTAATGTTTATAAAATAAAAGCATTATGACCTTATAAAGCTGAAGAGACTCCATTAAGTCTCAACACAAAGTAGACAAGTTCTTATTATCAGAGGAAAAGGACTTCATTCATTGCTGGATGTTTTACATAGCTTGGAGGTTATGAATGAAACCAGATATATCTGGATGAGAGACAGAGGCTGCTAACAGTGGATTTAGGAGTAAGGAGTGGAGAGGGGATAGATGAGAGGATCTGGTGGATGTTCTTGATCTACTAAGCAATTTGAACACTAATTAGATGAAATTGCTTCCCAATGTTGTCAGCTGAATGGAGTCAGGATGCTGGATAGTGCTCTTGTCCTAATGTTCCCATGCCCATGATCGCATGTGTCCTCTAAATTTACATGCATTACATACAGATGTGCATACCGTCATGCTCAAAGGTATGTGTTCACCTCTGGACTGAAGACTATGGCATGAAATGATTTTTTTTTTTTTAGCCCGCTTGCAAATTTATGCACAAGACAAACAAAAGCTTGAACACATGGGGCGCACACAGATCGGGAAGCACTCAAAGAGGCAGCTTTTCTTCACAGTTTGTTATTTTGTGCTTTTGAAGAAATCTGCTCCAATCTTTTGTTTGGCTCGAATGAAGCTCGGACAGATGTCGTGTTTTCCTTCAGGCGTGCGCATCCACAGAGACATACATGCGCATTTCTGTGTATATATACGTGTGTGTAGCAAGTGAGGCAATGTTTGACAGTGCATGAGAATGGCAACATGCACATGCATACACTGCTGAACTTGGCTGCTGTGTGTGGCTGTCTGGTGTTGTTTGATGATCTCAGTGTGGGAGAGTCCAGTCTCCTCCTGGAGAGGAGAATTTTTTCTTAAAATCAAAGACTGAAAGCTGGAAGCACGAGCTCTTTTTGTTCTTTTGTTCTCCTTGTAATTTTTTTTACTCCTCTGTTATTCTCTGTTTGAAATATTTTCTGCTTAATTTGCATAAAACATGCAGAACGGTGGATTGTTTTCACCATTCCTTAACCAGAGAACTATTATAATAACAGCAACTTTTAATCCTTTAATCCTGTCTCTTGTCAACTTATACCAACAATGAACAAACAAGACCTGCCTGTGTAGCCAATTGAAACAATTTCCAGTGTCCCACTTTTAGAGGATTGACATCCTCCCTGGGAGCAAATAGGTTTTGCGGTGTTGGCCGCAAACACGGTAGTGAAGTTCCAAAATACTGAGAAACAGATGTAAGGAATGTTTGTTTCTTTTCATGTGAATTTCTGAGAATAAGAAAAGTGAAAAGTAACAGCAGCATCATTCTGCATGCATATAAATGAAATCAAAAACTTCTCTGTGTATTTGTGCACAGGTATTGGAGCGCAGCACATGCAAGGCATTTGTTGTAAAGGTCTGCTACTCCACCGTGCTAACTAGGCCACGTGACCATGAAAGATCAAGCAGTGGCTGATAGGCAGGCAAGAAGAGGGTAAAAGACAGACAGACAGGAAGACCTAAAGTGGGCAAAGAGAAATAAAGACAGATGGCTCAGAGGGAGCACTGCTGTGAGCTCCAACCTGCATACTCAGTTTGACCTACTTTACTTTCCCCTCGCTCTGGCTTTTTGTTTTTGTTTCTGTGTCTCCAACTCTTTGCCCCATTCTCTACGATCCTCTTTCATGTAGCACAAGGAACCAATAAGGGCAATAAGTCTAGAGAAGGACTCCCACCAGACACCACCACTGATTCATATCTTTCCATCTCATCCTGTCCTTCAGAGCTGAACAGGCCGCTCGCCTTCTCCACATCTCGCTGTCAATGCCTTGGCTAGCCAACCATGTCTTTTGTCTTTCATCTTCCTGAGACAATCCAACAATCTACTTTTTTTTTTTTTTAATGAAAGCTATATTAAGTTTGGCGCCACAGCAGAGAACTTAATAAGGGTTTCTCCCACGAGGGAAGCCATCATTAGGCTATATGTGATTGAAAGGACAAACATTGTATTGCTGAGATGGTTTCAGCATGAGGTCATTGTGTCTGATTTGTGAAGTGCATTTAACAAGATTATGCCATGGTTTTGCTGGCAAACAGGAGTGCAGCGAGGAGGCCAGGTGATGGCTGAAGCCAGGGACATATTGTTCTCGTTTTGTTCGAACATAATTTGTTTGCATGCAAAAAATCTCTCTGACTGGGTGTGAGTATTTACTCAGTCTTATTCTCACAGTTCATTGTCACGGGGGTATTGACAACCACCCCATCATTAGCTACGTATACTATCATGTCAATGTAAACAATACCCAGCACTGTTGACTCCCAGTTAAAGTAGGGGAATGTGATCAGTATGTCTCTCGAGTTTACTTGTTGTCACTGAGACTAAATACATAGCAGTCATTCCAATCCTATTGCAAAGTTCCTGCTCATGTGTGGATGTGTTTTGCAGTTTAATCTGAGCAGGTTTAATAGGATAATGCCTGCAATCCCGTGCTCTGACGTGATCCGTTACGCTGCTACCAACGCTCATATTGTTCCTCTTAAGTCCTGGTAAATCCTACTACTTGTAAATGCTCCTCTTTGTAAGATGATTGTCGATCCAAAGACTAAACGCTTGAAACTATCTAACTAGAAGGATGCGTTCAGAGGTCCTCTGAGTCATCCTTCAAAATTATCCTGTATCGCAGCGCCAGTTTAAAAAAACATTTTTTTTTTTACATCCATTCCTCCAGTAAAGTTAACAAAGAAAAAAGATCACTCAGCAGTGAGATAGTTAGATATTACAGGAAATATGCTTCCACCCAGAAGGAGTCATTTCTCATCTATGTGCTTAATCTGGTTTCATTTAGCACTACACAAGATGAATCACAGCTTTATTGTTTAATCTTTCAAATATTCACTGACTAACAAAGAATGAATTTCTCTTTTCGTCCACAGACTACCGGACTGGACCATGTTTCACCCAGGTGAACAACCAGATGTGTCAGGGCCAGCTCAGTGGTATAGTCTGCACCAAAACCCTCTGCTGCGCGACCATTGGCCGAGCGTGGGGCCACCCCTGTGAGCAGTGCCCCGCCCAGCCGCACCCCTGCAGACGAGGCTTCATCCCCAACATCCGCACAGGAGCCTGCCAAGGTTGGACTCTCTCTCTTTTTAGTACACACACCTGGTCATGCAATCAAACACACATACACAGCCATAATAAATACCGTAACCATTACTTTACCCGTCATCATCTCAGCTGCATTTGCCACCCGTAACATTCTCAGACTTGTGTTAACATCACAGAGAGGTGTTTACATGTACACAGTAGTCCGGATACAAGCTTGTATTTCCTGTAAACGTCTTCTGCAGAGGCTGTATCATTGCATTTCTATCTGCTGCCAAAGCACTTAACATGTTTAGGCGTTCCAGTAATTATGCGTCACCCTGTGTTACGTTTATTTGCTCACAAGTCATTTGAAAATATATGAGTTTATCGTCATCCTGCGCAAACCACATGCAGAGCATAAACAACAGATTTAATCATTTAATAATATGACAATTATGGTGTAATAGGGCTAATAGAGCTTCCAGGATTTCCTGGTGTTTAAAGGGCACTCTGGTACCTGTTACATGTCAAAGTTGCTTTACTAGTCTGCTAGGACTGGTATATAGACAGTTGCGTAATGCCCCCTGTGGCTCTGGAGGAATGTTGTCAAGATGAAAATTACTTTTTTTGTAATCTTGGTCTTGACTTGGAGACTCTTAACTGTAAACAGAAAGCCTGCATTCCAAAAAAGTGGACCTTTAGTAGAAGCTCTGTTGAAAGATGCTATTGAGTTATTCAATTTAGTTACAATATGTGAAGAGTACCGTCCAGTGTTTACGGGACTTTCCTCAAATTATCATTGCTGAATTGATTTTGACCATTCTTTAAAAAAAAAAATTTAGTTCCAAGTGCTCTAACTTTGTTGAAATGTAATTCTAAATTGCTTGAGTGCCCCTGTAAACCATCTGCAGTATATTAGACACAGTATTCACTCAAGATATTCATCATTCTGAACTACACTTAAACAGATACAGAATAGACATAATATAATGAAGCAATTCAGGCAAGTATGACCTGAGAATCACCCTTTTTATCAATATTTGTCCTGTTGGTGTCCCAGAGCCCTGTCAGACCAGGTCGGACTCTCTTTGCATACCTTTCTAATAACCTATAGTCCCGACCAGACTAAGCAATAAGACTGCATCAACATATGACACATGTGGAGGTCATGTCCCTGTTCAATGAGCCCAGTCGGGCCCTTTGTTGCCCCCATCCATCTGTTCTTCCTCGGACACACCCAGCAGTGCCATAGGCAGGCTGGGATGGTTGATGTGTAGCTGAAGCTTGATGCTTATAGTACATCACCACCCTTCAATAGTATCAGAGCTAATGGCAGTAATTTCATGTATTTGTAAACTTAACAAACTCAACCTATAAAAAGCTCATATACAACGACAGATTTAATTGTCACATATGCATAGTTTATTCTTAACCTTTGTATGGAGAAACTTTCATTTCACTCCTAGTAGTTGTATATTGTAATAGTCGGTTCCAAAAGCAGCTTGAAGCTGTAGAATAACCTGCACCAATAATACTGGGGAGCACAATTTTTGTTGAGTTAGGTCTGACAGCTGTTCTTAACAAATTTTTGGGTGTGGAATCCAAAACTGATCTCAGTTCACGTGAAGTTTTTGAACTATAGGATCCCAGTTTTCTT
This sequence comes from Selene dorsalis, assembly GCA_900303245.1. Lineage (NCBI taxonomy): Eukaryota > Metazoa > Chordata > Actinopteri > Carangiformes > Carangidae > Selene > Selene dorsalis. Next base: position 8,063 of record OMNW01005126.1, on the reverse strand, counting down.
AAAAAATATGAAAAATACTGTACTTAAATTTACAAATATTGACATACAATGAAATATGAAAGAAACAGGCATGACTGCAATGTTCATTTAACACTATTATGTTTTTACAAAGGATATGGCCAATGTAATTAATCAGCTGGCAAGTCTTACTACAGCTAATCAGTGGAATTTTGCTTATCTGGAGGATAAGCTGTGGAGAAAAAACTTGACGTGCTAGAAAAAAACTGACTGCAATTTTGGAATCAACATGCCAGTTTTAGTTTTAAGCAGCATAAAAATCTAACTCAACAGAATTTTTTTTCAAATTGTTCCCCAGTGTTATTGATGTACACATACCCAGGAAGTATATTGTGTGTTAAAGCAAATCAAAGGGGATGTAACACAGTTTTCTATAATACTATGATCCACCCAGCTATACAGTTAAGTCTGAATACATTATTTATAAGGGAAAATTAAAAAAAAAAAAGAGTAATACTTCTGGGATCACTAACTGGTTTGTATTTAGGCCCACAACTTCCTTTCCTTTGGATATGGCTGCCAGACTGCTCATATGTTAGAAGTATGCCAGTGTGAGAGACCAGAGATCACTCATCTCTCAGTGACTCACATACCTCCTTTCCTCTTTTTCACTGTCTGCCTGTGCTTCCTTCTCCCCCTGAATCTTTGTTTCTATCCTTTCTCCTCTCTCTCACTCTCTCTCTCTCTCACATACACACACACACACATACACACTAAAGACACCTAATCGCCAAAGAGCCTGGAGCAATGTCTTTCTGGCAGCAGTACAAAGAACACATGACCATGAATCCAAATGTAAGGATTGCACTCCAGGCTCCACATCAGGATGTTGGCCAGTAGTTGCTTTTTTTTCTCTCTCTCTCTCTCCCAGTCTTTGGCATCCAGAGTTCCTCAACATTAGACAGTATTTTCAGTCTTTCTTTGGTAAAAGGATTAGAGATTGAATGTATTCGGATGATAAATGTCTACGTGTGTGTGTGTGTGTGTGTGTATGTGTGTGTGTGTGTGTGTGTGAGTGCGTGCGCGTGCGTGCGTGTGTGCGTGCTTGCATGCATGCGTGTGTGTGTGTGCTTGAGCGTGCAGGTGTGTAAATACGTTCAGGAATTTTTGTTTTTTTAGAGCATAGCTTGGACATTCACAATGCCTGGATCCTGCTCACTGACTGATGCTGAGGTGAATATAAACCCAGCAGTGTGTGTGTGTATGTGTGTATGTGTGTGTGTGTGTCCCAGGGAACTGAATTTTACAGGAACCCGCCCACTGACATATTCCCAATACTGGTAAAAGTGACTCACATTGAATGCTGGGAAAAACATACATTTAAAAAGTCATTTCCTGTTCAAACAAGAATGAAAGTGGGTCTTTCTGGAGACTTAGAGGTTTTCACATCACAGCTGGCGCCAAGTTAATTCTCATTTATACTTCATTCTCTTTGCAAAAAAATTGCCAAGGAGGATGAAGAAAAGTGTTAAGGAAAGGGAAAATGTGCTAGAAACATACTCAAAATGTGCTTGGAAGCTTAACTAATATAATACTGCAGTTGGAGGTTAGTTATTGGCGTATTACAAATAAGGCAATGCTGTATCTCACCACATCTGCTTATCTGCTTTAGTCTCTAATGACTGACTCCTGTCTTTTCTCCTCCTGTCTCTTAGATGTGGACGAGTGTCAGGCAGTCCCAGGTCTGTGTGCCGGAGGAAACTGCATCAACACTGTGGGATCTTACGAATGCAAATGCCCTGCCGGTCACCGTCAGAGTGAAACCAGCCACAAATGTGAAGGTGAGTCTGATATAAATAGGATTTAACACAGAGAAATGCAACGAATCAGTGAGAAACATCCCTAATGAGGAGCAAAAGCTTTACCAGATTTATAGGCAGAGAGACAGCTACACACAAGCATCAAATTATGGTAAACATCTGCTGTACTGAGGTGTCTCTGAGCTTTTGATCTGAAGCAAATCTCTTATGTTCCTATAGCAACAGAAAAAGCTGTGAATACAACTGATAACAGATGTACCTCAGGCCCCAATTATTTTTTCTAAGTCACCGTTTAATGTGAACGCTGATGATAAATTTAGAGATGTTAATGTCTCACCAGTGGCCACGAAGTAAAGCGAGCTGATATCAGCATTTTAAAGTGAAATAATGAGATTTTTTTTTTGGATATGACAAAGTATTGCAAAAGATATCAAGCTTACATGAGTGCAGATAATTTGAGGATGTTAAATTATTGCCAATTTAAAGGCATTGGTTAAAATTTGAATTAGATTTTGTTGAGTTAATGGTCAGACAGTCATGGGGTGTGCATTTTTTATGATAACCATGGGTTTGCTTGGATCAGTTGACAAACCTCTGAGGGCTTTTAAAACGTGAAGACATGTTAGCATGTTAAATGGTCTGGACGTGTGCACATAAACGCACACCTATACATGAAACCACACGCACAGAGCGGAGTGGGCTCACGTTACTATGTGTCGATTGGATGGAATTTAAGCAATGTTCAGGCTAAACAGTCTTATAGTTAGCTAAGCAGGGTTTGTGACTTTTGGACTGAAGCCATTGTGTTGTTAGTCATCAGGGAGGATTGCAGAAAGAGCTATTAAACTGTTGCACTGGCTATCGCAGTGCATCAGTACATAAATTATTACCTTCATTCTTCTTCTATGAACATGTAGAGCTGCACCAAATAGAGGAAAAATAAAACTGTTATTTGCTGGAAACGGGCGTCTCCACCTTCAGATTCATGAGAAGCAATTGCTGCAACACACAAGGAATGATTAATGTCTTAGTGAATGAAGGAGGAAATGTAGATGCTGACTAAGTCCCACTTTCAGTTGTGGTTTATGGGTGAACGCCACCTCACTTCAGGACTTACTGTAAAGACAAAATGAGCGCTTCCAGAGATGCTGGGCGCTGCTAATAGGGATCCTAGGTGTGGATGTTCTTGCCATTTTCCAGCTGGTGTCATATGGCGAAGAGAGAGCTGAGCAGCTACAGTATACTACACAACAGTCAAGGACACAATGAGACAAACTGGAAACACAGAACTTTCCCAAGATTAGAGATAAGACCTGAAACCTTCTCCCCCTCCCTGGTCATCAAATATCTCTAATTATATTACTTTGCTTCATTCATCAAAACGCTCTACTAATGATAAGGTGATGATAGATGAACTAGAGGGAGATATTCCACACACTCTGCCTCTTTGTGCCCCTTAAGCAGCCTTTGTTGGTTACAACCCAAAGCTATGACACAGCCCTCAGATATCAGAGAGGCCAGTTCATTAAGTGTTTTTAAAAGCTCACAACTCAGCCTATCGCCGTGCTCTACATGTAATACTTCTGGTAAATGCTTTGTATAATTATCGGATGTGCTCTCTGGGAAATTATTTATTTAATTTCAATAATTCATTATTTAATTTATTATTCAATTATTACTCCTTCTAATTTTACATTAGTATTTTTCTGTTTCTCATTTTACACCAAAGCCAATTCTTTGTTATAAAGCATTTTGACATTTCTTTCATGAAATATGCTGGTTAATAATTATTAGTTATATACAGTGTCTTGTCAGCATAAAACAAGACTCTTAAGATGAAACATGGAGCTGCCACGTATGACTTCTCCAAGTCAGATGTTGAATATGATGGTAATAAACGCAATGAAATATTTAATTTGTTTTTGCATTATTCAGTCACACAAATCTTCATCGTAATTTGAATCCTTTGGATTAATAGCAATATTTTCTTAGAAAGCTTGACATTTCATTTCAGCTCTGGTGCTGGTTTGTTGTCGTTAGGATTCGTAGCACCGTTGAGTCATTTGACCCATGCAGAGTGAGAAGAGAAAGAGCTCAGTGTTTGTAAAGCTCGTAAAAACAAAAGAGTAGCTGTGACGTGTATCTTAAGTCATGGATCTGCAGGAAGCCTGTGTTTAGTGAAATCTCGCAAACAATCAGCACAAGTCCTATGGGGAAGGCTTTTATTGAAATGCCCTTCTAGCTAAAGCACAAACAGCCTCACCCAGGGCTTTCACAGTGAAATTAGTAAGCTTTTGGAGTAGTTAAGATAAACTGCAGTTAAGATATCCTTGGTGTCTGATTGTTTTTGGGCACAACAAGGCCCTTGGTTTTATGGCTAGCTTTTAGTTCAGACTGTGATTAACAGTCTCTCCTTTCCCCCCCTCTTCCTCCGCCTCTTTCTACTTTTTGTGCTTCTCCTTCCATTTTCCTTCCATAAATACAGTCCTTTGGCTGAAAACCAGCTGTTAGTGTTGAACAAAGAAACACTTACAGCATCTGGGAGACTTTCTCATTACACACACAGACCTCCCTGTTGCTCCGACACTCGTGGATTCTCACGCACTCGCACTGTACAAATATACTCACAGACAGTCTCGCACACTGACACACACATGCATTATCTTAAGATTTTTTTCCTTAATATATTGATGAGTGTTAAATATGTGTGCACACATTGCATATTTGGTGGCTGTGTCACAGACATTTATTCAGGTGACACACATTTCCTTTCATACACACAGTCGGAGCCCCACAGCGCTCTGTCTGTGCGGAGTGTAATGTCTGGCGTGCTGTTGTCACTGCTGACACAGGGTTTATTTGGCTGGGCTTTTACAGCCTCACCTAGGCCCTCTGCCACAACTGTCAGACAGGAGTCAGCAGGGGAAGAACAGCCTCTTAGCTTCCCAGGCATTACTAGGCGTTACTACACACATCCACACTGAGACGCAGACACACGCAGAATCACATGCATGGATGTAACTTACACCCTCTTTACTCCAAGAAAGACCAACACAAACACACCCTTGCTTTTTCCAACTGAATGTGAAGGGCACACACATATACACGCACACGTGTTCACACACACACACAGTACCACACGCACCAAGTCTGCACTTATTCCGTAATTATGTCCCGCAGTGGTGCAGCAATTATGTATGCATATAAATAAGCGTGACACATCATAAAAACCCAATACCTTCTGGAACTTCACTTTGGGTTCCCCCGTCATGGAGAAAAGGGGCCCCCTCTCCCTGAATAACACAACTTAATGCCGTGATAATGTGCACCGCGCCATGGTGGGCTCTGCCAAGTACCGTGCCCAGGTACTGTCACATGTTGTAGACATTGCCTAGTCAAACTATGGCATATTTATCTCAGGTCAGGTGACTTCACTTTAACCTGCTGTGGTGTTTTAGGCCTTTTAGTGTGGACATAATTTTAAGTTCGTAGATTGGAGGTGAGGTCACTGAGCTTTACAGTGTACTTTATCAGACTTTTTCTGTCATTTTCATGCCACTGCTCACAAGCCGAGGCTCAGCCTGAGCAGAGTACATCAGAAGTCAAACAGTTTCAGTTTGGTAGACTGCGGATCCATTTGGTTTTGTTTAATTTTCCCAAAGGGAGAAATTGTTGCTCCAGTGCAATAAAGTTTTACTGCAGCGTGCTACTGCATCTCTTCAAACAAAGAAACTTTTAGAAGAATTTTTAAAGCTGGCGTCAAGCTCAGACTTGACAGATGTGTTCTGTGATGTGATGAGGAGTATTTTTGATACGACTGTGTGCGTTTCAGATATCGACGAATGCAGCACCATCCCCGGTGTGTGTGATGGAGGAGAATGCACCAACACTGCTGGTAGCTACGTCTGCACCTGTCCGCGAGGCTACATCTCCAGCACAGATGGCTCCAGATGTGTGGGTGAGTCTCACACACATTACCAGCACATCTTCCTCTCTCTCTCTCGTTTGTGCATATCCTCACCCCCTGGCTAGCTTCACATCTGGCCGGTAACTTCCCTCCCTGCATCACTTACTTCCTGTGAACGGAGTTCTGATGAGTCAAGTTGGCCCGAGGGCCTGTGGTCACCATGTACAGACAAACACACTTGCACGCAATACTGGGCCTTGACAGCATTAACCTACTCTAATGTTAGTGCCCCTCTGACTCATTCTCACACACACTGACACACATACCTAACTGACATGTCCTGTGAAACACTACCAGGTGTTAATGTATTCCTGAAATCCACAACCCTCATGGCAGCCACAGTGAAACACAACCAGGTGTTAATATATTATTTCAAGATTTAGAACCAAAAAGGACAGCTCAGGGTCTTTCTGCTTCACCCTATCGCCTCCAGTGAAAATACATGTTTCCCCTAAGCTCGATCTTTCATTATATGTTTTATTCCCCTTGCACGTTATTCTCTAGGTTCAATGTGAATCACCCCCATCATCTGCAGAAAATAATGAGCGGCTCTGTTTTTGTTTTCGAAAAAAACGCAAGGTGAAATGGGAGGAGAATATTTAAATTCCCATTTCTCAGTTCCCCAGTGCTCAGTCATGCACAGCTGGGCGGAGGCTGATCTCACAGGTATTGTGAGAGATTGCCTGAAGCTTTCCACTCTGAAAGGTAACAGGTATACTGTATGATGTTGTTTATACCCTAACTAGCTGGAACAACTGTAGGGATTTGCTCCCATACAGGCACAGCAGGTATTTAGCTATTAGCAGATAAGGCCTTGTTGGCAGTTGGAGATCTAGTTCATCCTGAGGGTGTGAGGTTGAAGTCAGAGCTCTGCGCAGGTGGCCAGTCAGGTTCTTTTAAACCACAATTGGCCATCCTTTTTTTTTTTTTTAATAGTTCACGATTAACTAA
>OMNW01005123.1:1516-12353 GCA_900303245.1 Selene dorsalis | reverse complement strand
TCCATGCAAAAAGCAGCATGTGACAAAACTGCAGCCAAGAAATGGTGAGAAATGGACATGTTTCCTCTCTCTGACTCCCACTGAGGAGATCAGGACTTTTCCAGACTCAACATGAGACTTTTCAGTTCACATTTCAACACTTTTATAATTAAAGAATAACAATTATATGGTTCTGATTCAAAAGCTTTAACTGACCGCAGACTTCTTATTTCACTCTCTCTTACGTTTGGACTGAATCCTCTTGTGTTCTCTTAACACACAATTAAAGACTGTGGTTTATGTTACAAAGGCCAAAAGTGATCAGGTCAGGTCAGATGAGATTCGTTCCAATCCATCACCAAAACCTCCACTCTCCTCTGTACACTGTGGACACAGGACATCACCAATATGAAGTCTAAGTGATCCACGGTGTCACTTTTTGTGTTAGTGTTTCCATTCGCTGACATCACAGCCTCCTCCTGACCTCAGCCCACTGGTTCCACATGTTTGACTCTGCTTCCTTCCAGATCTATACACCTGGCCAGAAAATGGCAGATGTAGCCCTCCTCACACATTAACGCAACGCAACGCAACGCAACGCAACGCAACGCAACGCAACGCAACATAACATAACATAACATAACATAACATAACATAACATAACATAACATAACATAACATAACATAACATAACGTAACGTAACGTAACATAACATAAAACATATAATGTAACATAACATAACATAACATAACATAACATAACATAGCATAACATAACATAACATATAATGTAACATAACGTAACGTAATGTTAAGTAACCTAACATATCATAAAACATAACATAAAACAAAGAACATAACATAATTGAACATTAGGTAGAAAATAGAAAATAACTACTTTGGTTAAGGCGTCATGGTGGCAGAAGGTCGTCAGTGAGAGATGTTTTTTTTCCTATGGTCCTGTATTATATACAGATATAAGATGGGATATATTTGGTTTGAATGCTGCATAGAGATAGAGGGCTGTCCTCTGCAGACCTCATGTTCATGCCTATCCCATCCTCAAGCTGTGTTCATCCATGTTCATACAGACAAAAGTAAAGAAAATAAAGTAAATACACTAGTAATCACAAACAAAAGATAAAAATAAATTATAATACTTTTGTACTGTCCTGACTGTATAATGTGAACTAAGCAGACAGACAGATACATTTGGTCAGTGTATAGACTCGATGTATAAGCTGTTTTCTTTGTTCCTGATGTGTTCTTCAGTTTGGTTTCCTGTCTCGTGCCTGAAAACAACCTGTTCAACACAATCTCACATGTGTTAGAATGAAATCATGGTGACAGCAGCAACATTCAGTGGAACAACTGCGGTATAAAAACCCACCTCAGTTCCATTATCTGCAGCAGGCCATATTTGTATCTATTAATTTGTTAATTTGAACAAGAGGCACGTTAATGAACATCATCGTAGCAAAATGGTCATTTACATCCATCATCCCTACAGCTGATGGCACCAACCTGCACCTGTGTTTATTGTAGTTTTCCATACTTTTCCATACTCCATACTTTTATCACATAGAATAGCAACAGCACTGTTCTGTTAAAAAACATTCTCTGGTAACATTTTAGGAGCAGCTCCTGTTGTTTCTGGGAAAAAAAACTAAAAACATCTACTTTACCCAGAGTTCACTCAACTCCTTGTCATAAACTTAACCTCTCCAACAGGCAGAGGCAAAGGGCAGACGAGCAGAGAAAAGAAAAGTACATATCACTGAGTATTGATGTCCCATGTGTCCCTCGGACAAAAGACGGCCCATCCAGTCCCCCTTCCCCCCACTGAGTAATTTAGCCATAGTTCTCCAAACGCTTCCTAGTCAAACTTGGAATATGGAATGAAGGGGACGGGGGCTTTGTGGCGGAAATATAATTACGGTGACTAAAAGCTGCTGAAGGTGGAGAATGGGGGATGACATCAGACCAATTTCACACTCAGGCCTTGGATGGCCAGGCCAAGCCTGGGCCTCGCCGCGCTGCACTGATCAAAGCCTGCTGCTGCCGCCCCGAAAGCCAATAAAAAGGGAGACTTAACTATGCTAATCTCCAGGACAAATATATTTTAATCTTGTTAGAATACAAGTTAATGCCACAGCTCAGTGACCAAACTTTATGCTATCAGAGTATAAGGTGAGAAGAACACAAAATCACACTTTGTCTCAGAGGGTTTCTATTAAACATTAGAACACTTCCGAAAAACAACACGGAGGAATCAGACTGCTCTGATATAAGGCCTACTTACCTCCATCAAACTGTCTGACTGCAGACTCTGAGCTCAGAGTCACCAGGCTGTGCTGCGCCTTCTGCTGTGATAAACTTGACAGCCTGAAAACACAACAGGTCCTCCAATATAAACAATTACAGCACACAGCTGGTCTGATGCTATGCACCCCCTACAGCTCCACACATGAGCTGTGAACTCACCTGATGATGTCACAGCGCTGTGGGAAAGCTTTGTTAGACTTGGTAGGATCCTGGTTTGGGTTGAAGTACTTTGTTATGGTTAGAGGACCTTTGTTATCATAGTTATGATAATAAAGATAGTTATTAGACAATCATGTTGACTTTGGTTTATTATTTATAATTTGAATTTTATTAAAGCTGTTGTAATACAAGGATAAACTAAGGACACAATAGACTACAAGACAGTGTGGGGACAATTTACACACTGGAGATAGAGGATAGGGTGGGGGTTAGGTTGGAGGGGGGGTCAGTATCAAACTGTGGTTATGTACAGTTTGTGCTTCCATCCAGCAACCACTTTGGAAGTCATGGAATCACGCACAAAATCATTTCCAAGCGAGGAGCATGATCAAACAGAATAGATACATATGGATCTGATGTGTATACAGATCAATTTACCCTCTGAAAAAGGTGAGCAGTCCTTAAATATTTCTGTATATATACACAGTTACAGTCAAAGACGCATGATCTTGATACAAATGTTCCATATGTTATGCTGGGAGGAGGGCACAATGTTGTTGTTCAACTCCATCAAGGCAGATGAAGATGTTGATTGTTGGTTTTAAAACAGGACAACAACAGTGGTCTCCTGGACACGGCTCTGCCAGTGACAACATGACCTGTCCATCAAGTCACCTGGCTTCCTGCTCCTGTTATAATAACTACAGCCACTGGAGACACTGTAACTCTGTAACCTACTTAAATCTCCTCTTAAAGCAGTTTTGTTGTCTTAGCCCTTGGTTATTACGGTTTTGCTCATGCATTTTGGACTTTTCCATTCCCTTCCTTTTACTTGTAAAAGAAATGTACTATACAAATGAAATGACTATCATGACTATATTTTATATAGAGGGTGTAACAAACTGCTGCACATACAGTGTATAGGCTTGTTATCGTTTGCTTTGGGCTGTGCTATAATCAGTATTCATATTATGATTAGTAAATAGAGATCTCATTGGTTGACAGCTCACTAACCTTGGAATTACATGTATAGTGAACAATTGCACCTCATTATTCCGAATCAGTTAATTCTTTTAAGAAGCAGCTGAAGACTCTTTTATTTAAGCAGGCTTTTAGTTAGACAAGGGTCTTTATGCCTGTGGATCTATGTGCTTATGTATCTACTTGTGTTATTCATTGTATTTTTCTCTTTAATACTGTATTTGTTTTATTGTAAAATACTTTTTTTTATCTGTAAAAGGTGCTAAATAAATAAATACATTTTACTGACTTACTATTTACTGTCCACAACAATAGTGAATCCTCCACAGGCCGCCATCACTGAAACTTGACATAATTACAGATTCTGTCCTTTTTTACGCGGTGCTATTAGTTTAAGCCAAACTCATCTGATAACACAAACACTGACTTACCTTTAATCAAAGTTGTAGATTAAAATCAAGTCAAAGTCAGTTCACCTTCATTAGTGAGATTCCTTTCTTTTCTTTTCTAATATTTTGTGTGTGTGCGTCTTGACTAATGATGACAGACCAGAGTCAGGTCCACACCCAACATACTGGACTCCACCTTCATCTGACTGAGAATAAGCTGCCAACATTCATCAGGCTTCTTTTCATCAAGGTCAGCTTCCTGCAGTGGAGCCTGTGTTCTCAGTGCTAGTTAATCAAACCTGTTTGTTTCCAATGATACATCAGATCAAATACCTGCCCTGTAACTTCACAATACAGTTTACACAATTAACATTTGTGGGGCGTCATAAAGCTCACTGGGTTGTGCAGGCACCTCGTAGAGAAGCTATAGTCCTCACTGCAGCAGACCCCAGTTCGAGTCCCCCAGCCTTTGCCGTGTGTCATCCCCCCTCTCTCTGCATTCCCATTTCCTGTCTCTCTCTGACTATCCTATCAATTAAAGGCATAAAAAAATGCTTAAAAAATTTACATTCGAGTCTGGATCCAAGGCACACACTGAGGCAGAGATTGAAGGTGTGGGGGTGAGGAAGGTGGATAAGTCCGTTCAGATTCATGCAGGAGGCAGAAGTTTTCATTCACACATAAAGAGGGCGGAAAGATGCTCACAAATACTGTCAGTGAATGCAACATGAACATGAAACAACCATGAGACAACACGATCAGCCAGTGAATAAATGCATTTTCATGCACATCACTGGAGTAATGTCACTGGGAGAGTTATTCATCATCTCCCAAACTACAAATTATTCCAGTTTACCAACTTTATCTTCAGATGGGACACTGAACAGGAAACTGAGCAGCTCCAGTGAGAACAGCAGGTCTGAACTGAAGCAGGAAGAGTCCCTGTAAACTGAGAATCAGTTTTGGTAACAGCTTTACTGTTTCATTCTCTTCTATAGAAGTCAGACACAATTTATCAGATAAAAATATGTTTTAAGGAGAGTCTGCATTTGACTTGAGCAGGATGCATCTCAGGGCCATGACTGCAAATACTCTATCTCCTTTATTCTCAAGCCCGGCCCCCAGAAAAGACAAAAGACCTTTGCCCCAGGATCCCAAGGTGTGTACAGCTGAGTATACATAGAACTAAAAGGTTGTAGATATGGGACAGAGGCCATGGGGAGCTTTGACAGTGAACAGTCAAATCTTAAAATCTGTTCTATAACACAATGAAACATAGTGAAGATGCTGAAACTGCAGAGATGTGGCTTGCAGCTGATCTCTTTAAATTCTGAGGGTGAGGACTTAGTACATGATGCTACTTTTAACTCAGTGATCACCCATGCATCATCCAAGTATTATATGTACTGCTATTATATATTCAAACCCTCAGAGCAGCTCTGCTTGCTACAATTAAAAGTTCAGTTGTCAATCACTGCGCTGTGGGAAATGAGCATTTAGCGGGTGTGAGGGTTGTCTGTCACCCTGGAGCCAGTCAGCACCTTGGTAACCCTTGATCAGTCAGGGGTGGAAGCTGGGCTCCTTGACATTTCCAGACAAGCAGCTACACAATGAGCTCGTATGGGTCCTACTGTGACTTCAGTCCCTGGGCAGAGAGGAAACCAAAGCTGCATCGAATGAGGGAGGGAGGAAGGGAGGGAGGGAGGAGAAGATTTACTGCTGCTGCAGTGTGGGAGCAACGAGCAGAGGACAACGAGGACACACTGCTCTTCACTGACCCAGTCTGTCTAGCATCTGCTCTCAGGTTGGTGCTGCTAACAGCAGAACATGACTTACAACCACTGAGAATGTTTAGAACCTCATTTTCCAAAAATGAAACCCCACCCTCATTTCAATCAGGACAGACTAATAAAGATAAAGAGACAGTTTGAAGATGAAATGACATTTATTGTGCACAAAATAAACTTTGGCGCTTAGACGCTGGGGAGTAGACCAGCTAAGTGAACTGATCTAGGGATGAGAAGCTTGCATCTGAAGAAGATATTCCCCCCCGGGCCTAGACACTGGTGGTGGCAGGAAGCATGAGGTCGTCTGTCCGGATGAAGGCGGTCTGTATCTTGATGAAGGTGGTGAAGGAGGTGGAGGTGGGCTGTGAGCTTTGCTGAAATGACAGCTGAATGACAGCAGAGAAAGAGAGCACCTTTAAATCTGACAGCTAATGACTGACAGAAGGTAGAAGAGAGAGAAGGTGGCAGACTGTGATTGGATGAATTAAGTGAAGAAAGGCGGCACCAGAGGATAATGGGAAAACCGGAAGAAGGCTTGGAGACGTGCTTAAAGAGATAGTCTTCCTGTCTGAACTTTCACTTAGCTCCATTACCCTGAGTGAGACTTTACAGCCAGAAAACAGGTCACACTGGATACTACAGGGGGAACAGTCAGGACATCAACCTGTATGAGACTGGACATACTCACTGATGCTCTCTCTCTCTCTCTCTCTCTCTCTCTCTCTCTCTCTCTCTCTCTCTCTCTCTCTCTGTGTGTGTGTGTGTGTGTTCTGATCTTTTTTCAAGAAATGGCCATCTGAGGAATTACATTCACCCGCTCAGCTCAAAGAGTTCTGGGGTTATTGTTAGTGTTACCACTGGTCTTGTCCTGGTCCTTGGGCCTGAGTTAGTCTGAGTGTGGATGTGAAAGATCTGTGGGTGATGAAGACTGGACCAACACTGGACCAGTCTGACAGATGTCTGAGGAACCCGTCCGAAATTTAAAAGCAAATCAACCTAAAAGAAGTGATTTTAAGTGTGTTTATAGTGTATAGTGTGTTTCCGTTTTTAATCTCTGCTTCAAAAACACTCCACATACATCACCTCACAGCCTCACCTAATATCCCTCCGCCAATCTCTAGCATCATTAACTTTACAAGCAAAGTGAGCTCCAACTGTAGAATGTATTATACATTATATACATTGTCTCTTCCTTATCCCAATAATAAAATGGACAAACATATAAATCTCCTCTTCCAGACTGCCTGGTAGCTTTTACTGGGGTCTTGTTTTGTACATGTCGCTTTGGTGGACATTTGTAAAATTGTGATGGTGGTTTTAATGTGGTGTGTGTTGTCTCACCACAGTTACATGGGAAGCATGTGCCTTCTATAATCTAGCCAGGAAAACAACGGTAGGCCAGTGAACTGAAGGATCTGTGCATTTTACACTAACACCACCTATTGGTGTAAAACACGCAGCTTGTTGTCCATTCAGACTGTGAATTTAAAGTTGAAATTTGTAGTTTCACTTTTTATTATTATAATTAGACTGTTTTCAGCAGTGGATTAATCCACAGTTGGTGCCGTAGTGAATATATGCAGCAACGGGATGAAATAAAATAACAAATTACATGTTCCTTCATCACCATGGAGTCACATACATTAGTGTGTTTGTAGGAAAGACATCAGCTCATCCGCTCAGTGTTTCCCATGAGCCTCCAATTCACCATCGTCTTCTGTGGTTGGTGCTTCAGATTTATGATAAACTGTGTTATGGTGGACTATGGATGTCACAAGAAGAGTAATAAAATATGTCCTTCCTCATTCCGTATTCACCATTTAAAAGAGTTGCAGAGGAAATTTATATATATCAATACACTCCAAATTTAATGACCTGTTCACAAAAATGAAAATATATAATAGAACTGAATAAGCAGTGTCAAAAATGGAGGACATTTCTTTTTTCCCGCTGTTTTTTTTTCCTTTTCCCATTAGCTAATCCATTTACCTCTTCTTCTCTGTGACTATCTGTCCTCAGTGCTCTACAACCTGACTGGTTTGTTCGCCAGCCAATCAGAGAGCTTGTTACATCCCATGGACAACTGGGATAGTTTGGGCTGGTTTCATACTGTATGCTCCAAGCTTCTGGAAATTCTGATTTAACCAAAACCACCATCTTTTACCGAAGCTGGCCTATGACAACTGTGACACCATGTGTTCATCTCTGCTACCATCACAACCTAGAGGCTCTTTTAATTTCTAGAATCAACTGTGGCTTAAAGATGAGACCAGGGACCAGTCTGACTGGTCTGTAGTGTTAGAACAGTGTATATTGTTCTTACTGATCAGTCAGTACATGTAAGATCTGAGCCGAACTCAGACACCGTCCACCACCACGTGAGTGAGGGGAGAGGGGTTTCAGTCTGACACAGTGGCTGCTCTGACATGTCTCCCTTGTGTACATGAATTCTTTAGCATATCAATACACAGTGTTCTGGCCTATCAGCAGCCAGATGCTGCTCCGTCTGCTCCAATCAGACAAAGGATTCTCCAGCGTCAGCTCCGTTCTGTACACCTGCTAGTTTGTCTGAGACCAAAACCTGTGTTTTCACGTCCAACTGCAGCTTGTTCTGCACACACTGAAGATCAACTCTGTTCTCACTCTGAGGCTATGGTAGAAAAGTTGTTTTACCTTGGGAGGTTGGAAATGGAGTGACATAGGCCAGATCTCCAAATGACGAGGGGTGGAGCTTCATTGCTTCCTATCTTCTATCTCTTTAAGCAGAGGAAACACTGGACCTTCCTTTATGAAAGCAAATGAAGAAGTGCCATCCCACATTCCTACAGTTCCCACAGTTTCACCACAGCAGACTCGTGTAAATGTAGAAACGACAGAGAAACCGTTTTCTGTTGATGATGCAATGTAAAACTGATGGAAATCACCATGTGATCAACTGAAGCCCAAATCCATAAGTATAGATTTATTGTCTTTACATCAGTGCAGTTAGGAGCCATCATAGAGAATAAGCAGACTCAAATGATATTAACATAAGAAAATACTAAAGACTAAACATAAATGTCCTTTTCATTAAACCTCCAGAGTGCCTGTACCAGGAAATGATGCCCTTATGTCTAAACAGAATTTAATTTGGCCTCTTACTCCATCCCTGATCTCTATTTAATTATAATTCCTATAACTGCACTTTCTCTGTTTGTACATTTGCTTATTAACTGTCCATGTTTTAGAGTGGGTTGAAGTTAGTTTGAATAAAACGCTGCGTAAATGAAGTTGGATTCTCTCCACTCCACGACTGTCTTTATCTAAATCCTTATGAATTCACCTTCATTCATTTCTTCAACCTCTTGACCTTTTCCATCGAGGTTGAGGAGAAATACTTAGAAAAAGAGATTATTTGACTCCATGTACGTTCCTCTTTTATCACTATCACTAGGTTCACACACACTTTGTGGAGTCCGCGGCAGCAGTTAATGGTGTAATGATAATGTGAGATGATGTAGATGGTCTGTCCCAAACCTCACACAAAAACTAAAGTGCACAGTATATTTTGTCAAGATTTCTCCTTTTATTTTTTCAAAAAGTTCATTGATCATCTGTCAAAAACTGGTTCTGTTAATAGCCTCTGCTGGTCTGTTGGTCCCACCTTCATCCTCTGACGGGGTCAAACACTACAGCTCCTCGTTTGTGTGGCTGCTGTCTCGACAGAAGTCTGAAACCAAGAGCAGAGACAAACACATTAGAGTCCAGGTCCACACTGACACATGAAATATGAGGTTCATCAGGATCGTTTCTGAAATGCAGTGCTGTGAGTTGGTGCTTCAGGACACACTGGCCTAATAACCTGGACACTGTGGTGTAGTTCATCATACTTCATTCATCGAATCATCGTTCATCAAATTTTGACAAACTGACCACAGGAACTTTGTGTGTAAATAAAATGTATTATAATTATTTATAATCTGACTCACTTTTTTAGGATTTATATTAATTATTGCTTCCTGAACACCAGTAAGTAAATAGCAGCCTGAACTTTCCAGCTCAAATGTGTGATTCAAATGAGAATTAGCTCAGATTACTGCCGCTGGGCCTAATCGGTTCATTACACTGTAGTTCCTATGGTAACAGGAAGTACCAGGAGGTACTGTGAAGGAGCTGGTGGTACCTGAGACTCTGCTGCACAGCTCCTCCTGTACGTCCTCCACGTCCCGGCTGAACAGAGAGATGATATTATCCTCCAGCTCCTCCACCACCGACTCACACTGAGACACAAACACAAGAGCAGAGGAAAGGCTAAGCCTGGGGGGACAGCTCGGTCATGCATACACAACACACACACACATACACTTGAAACAACAACAACAACGCACTGTTCGCCACTTTTTTTTTTTTTTTGCACAATGGTGGGCACAGCGTTTGCAGCGTGGAAGCCATGTTTTTCCTGTCTTTGCCAGTTCGGCCATCTTGATGGCTCGGTGGTCACAGGGCTGCGTTCGCTGACTCCAGCCTCGGCCCCTGGCGCTCACTAAGACGTATTTTCAGGGTTGTTCAGAGATGTTCAGCTCCAACATTGGAAATCACAAAGAGCAGGATGTTGATCCAGGGTTCAGGGTCATGTGGATTCACGTTACTAACACAGGTCTGCCACATCTACAGATCTACATACACACACAAACACACACACACATCTCAATCCTCTAAGGAGAAACTGCCTCTTTGTTCATTTTATAAGATTCTCAGCACAGACCAAAATGAATGTTATTGAAGGGGTTATCTTTTTTTTTTTTGAAAGAGACTCAGACTCAGACTCACACAGCCAGGGTGAGCTGAATGGAATCTTTTCTGGATTAGTTATCATGACGTGTGCAATTGCACCACAGCTGGAACATGACCCACATGTTTGTTTCATTCATAAAAAAACACCACTGCTAATGCTTTGGTCACATGATTACAACTCAGCATCATGTGGCAAACAGCAGCAGCTTACTGGTTCAAATGTAGCCTTTAACCTATTTATATACACAGGCACACACACACACACACAGAACAAGATGACACATCTGAGCTGAACTTGTGCCTCAGTAAAATAAAATATGAATAGAAGAAAAGATAAAAACAGTGTTTGAATTTAAATTAAAATTCCTTTTGAAATATTTGTTCAGTATTTTTTTTTTTTTGGTTTAAATTTCTTTCTACATTTATTTCCATTTTTTTTTTTTG
>OMNW01005113.1:1594-22041 GCA_900303245.1 Selene dorsalis | reverse complement strand
CTCCCCCCGGACCCCTCCCCTCCCTGCAGCCCGAGGTGATGTGCTGGATGATGCCGACAGCGGGAACGAGAGCCGCAGCGGCAGCGAGGAGACCCATGTATGTGAGAAGTGTTGCGCTGAGTTCTTCAAGTGGTCAGACTTCTGTGAACATTTAAAGAGCTGCACCAAGAACCCCCTGGTGCTCATAGTGAATGACAATGAGGACACGCCTAACCCCTCCCAGGAGTACCCGACAGAGCCCTCCCCTGTACCCAGCTGCCCGAGCGAGCAGGCTGACAGCGAGGACCCCAGGGAGGGCAACCACAGTCCTGCTGGTGAGGGGGATGACGTCCCAGAGACAGCAACTTTAAATGGGGTCAATGTCCTAGAAAAGGAGGACGAGCAGATGGAGCTGGAGCTGTCGCCTGAAAAAAATATGGATCCTGAAGACAGAGATGTGACATCCCCTGAGCCAGACGGCTCCCTACCTCAGCTCAATGATGTCGTCCCCTCCGCTGTTGCGAGCTATGCCATGCCAAGTACCAATGTTACCTTGGAGACTCTCCATGGCACCCGGGTTGCAGTTGCCCAATTTTCACAGAGTGTAAGGGCGGCAGCAGGCAGTGGGGTCTCCACCATGGCTATCCCCATGATCCTGGACCAGCTGATGGCCCTCCAGCAGCAGCAGATTCACCAGCTGCAGCTGATAGAACAAATACGCAGTCAGGTGGCTCTGATGAATAGACAGTCTGCCTCACAGCCTGCTCTCAATCACCATCACAGCAATGCTGCTGGAAACCAAGGGCCTGTTTCTTCCTGTGTCCCCCCTGTCGCTAGTCAGCTTCAGCTACACAACTTCATCACCCCGCCTGTCCATCAGCTGCCGGTTAGGTTGCCGGCCACTCTCAACGGTCAAGGCTCTTCACCCCTGACCTCAGCAATAGAAGGGCCTCTGTCCCAAACGCCACAAAGTGGCAGTCAGCAGCCTAACTCTTCAATCCCAAACACATCCTCAAATAACTCGGTGTTTCCACAGCCTAGTGGTACTGGATTGTCATCTCTAATTCCCTCCTGTTCATCCTCAGTCACGAACAACAACATTAGCACTAGTAGTAGTGTAACAGGAGGTGGTGGCATTAGCAGCAGCTCAGCTCATCCCAGGAACTCCACCACCCCTCCCTCACTCAGCCACAGTAGCCTCCTGAGCTCTGCCTCCAGTCTACCGCTGATACCTCACAGCTCCTCCAGCAGCGTTATCTTCCCCAACCCTCTGGCCAGCATAGCAGCTACAGCTAACGCGCTTGACCCCCTCTCTGCTCTGATGAAGCACCGCAAGGGGAAGCCCCCAAATGTGTCTGTATTTGACACTAAGCCCAGCTCTGAGGACCCCTTCTTCAAGCATAAGTGTCGTTTCTGCGCCAAGGTGTTTGGCAGTGACAGCGCCTTGCAGATCCACCTGCGTTCCCACACTGGAGAGAGGCCCTACAAATGCAACATATGTGGCAACCGTTTCTCCACCAAAGGGAATCTGAAAGTGCACTTTCAGAGGCACAAAGAGAAATACCCACATATTCAGATGAACCCATACCCTGTGCCAGAGTACCTGGACAATGTGCCCACAAGCTCAGGCATCCCATATGGCATGTCTTTGCCTCCAGAAAAACCAGTAACCACATGGCTAGACAGCAAACCTGTCCTTCCGACTGTTCCCACCTCAGTTGGACTCCAGCTGCCTCCCACACTGCCGAGTATGATGGGAGGTTTTGGTGAATCTCCAAGCCTCACTCCACTCAACAGGTCCCCTCAGAGGCCATCTCCACCCTCAAGCGAGTGTGCATCGTTGTCACCTAATATCGTCACTGACTCGGGCATGACCACTACTTCACCATCCCCAAAGCCTAGCCTAATAGGGAGCGACGCACCTCCTCTCTTGAAACCTGAGGGTGTTCTCCTGCCCCCGAGCTGTTCTACCAGGCCAGGAGAGAACACCACTACCACAACTACAGTAACTCAAGTGGTCCTTTCCACCACTGTCACCTCCACCACATCGTCCAGCAGTGGCCAAGTCACTGAACCCATTGCTAGCCCCAACTCTGGTTCTAATCCTGTCTCCCATCCTGTCCTTCCCATGCTCTCGGACCAGTTTAAGGCAAAGTTTCCATTTGGCGGCCTCCTAGACTCTATGCAAACCTCAGAGACATCAAAGTTGCAGCAGCTTGTTGAAAATATTGACAAGAAGATGACTGACCCAAACCAGTGTGTCATCTGTCACCGTGTTCTCAGCTGCCAGAGTGCTCTCAAGATGCACTACCGTATCCATACTGGTGAGAGGCCTTTCAAATGCAAGATATGTGGGCGTGCATTCACAACAAAGGGAAACCTGAAAACACACTTTGGTGTCCACAGATCCAAACCCCCACTTCGGGTCCAGCATTCCTGTCCTATATGTCAGAAAAAGTTCACCAATGCAGTTGTGCTACAGCAGCACATCCGTATGCACATGGGAGGGCAGATCCCCAACACCCCAGTCCCTGAAAGTCTGCAGGAGATGGATACAGACCTCTCCTTTGATGAGAAGAGCTTAGATGCGATGAGTAATTATGATGACGACCTCCTGGATGAAATGGAGCAGGCTATTGATGATGAAGCTGACTTGAGGGAGGGGGATGTGGACCCATCTAAACCATATTCACCTGGGAGCTCCCCACCAACTTCCATCATGTCCAGCATTGCGGCAATGGAGAACCAGATGAAGATGATTGACTCCACTGCCAACATGACCCGTTCCTTTGGTCAAAAGCCTACGCAGAACGGCAGCAGCTTTGGAGGAGAGACCGACTGCTTAACCACAGATTCCCTGTCTGCGGTGGGGGATGCTGAAGGTCAAAGCCTGGGGAGCCCGGCTTTGTCTGAGTCCTCTGGCTCTATGCAGCATTTGTCCCCAGCTCACAGCCACTCTGAGAGCCAGCGATCCAAGTCCCCGGCTACACTCAACAATAATAACAACAGCAGTGCCATGACAGCAGAGGAGGGCCAGGAGAACAATACAGGGGGCTTGGCAACGGTGAAGTCGGAAAAATCAGAGACTCCATCTCCACTTTCAGCTACTGAAGGCACCGGGGCCCTTGACCTTACTGCCAGTCAACATGGCAGGCACTTTATCAAGGAGGAGAGCCACTTCAACATGCTGTTTCTAAATAGGGATCGAGGTGTGTGCACACAATCAATGCATCATGTAAAGTGAATGAAATTTCTGTACAGATTTGTGGCACTTAGTAGAAATAATTTATTTTACATATACAGATGCATGTATCATAGTGTTATGCGTTCATATACGAGTGGAAAATATGATATAATGATAGCCAGAGAAGTGTTAATTATACATTTTCAAGTCTAAAGACTAAATCAAGCAGTTACTTTATGTGTCTCCCTGTTGAAAAAGCATCTTGTGTATTGTAATTCTTATTTCATCTCATTTTATTTTCAGGGCTGAACGCCCCCAGTTTGGCCAGCACTGCATCAAACATGATCAAAATGGAGATGAATGGACACGGCAAGTCAGTGTCTCTTAGCGACAACTCTCACCTGCCCGTGGGCATCCAGGTTCCCGCTGCAGCACCCCAGACCACCATGAGCCCAAGCATCAACCCCATGTTGGCTCCCCCACCTCCACGTCGCACTCCTAAGCAGCACAACTGCCAGTCGTGTGGGAAGAATTTTTCTTCAGCCAGTGCTCTGCAGATCCACGAGCGCACACACACCGGGGAGAAACCGTTCGCCTGCTCAATTTGTGGAAGGGCTTTCACCACAAAGGGCAATCTGAAGGTACGACACAGTTTAATATTCCTTTTTTTGTCTTTTTTTCCTGTTTGTCTTTTACTGTACATTACATTGTGTTTACATTTATACATTTTGGCCTTTTCCCTTCCACTCTCATCCGTATAGTGTTTGTTTGGATGTAGTATTTGTGAGTTACAATGGCATGTTCATGATGTCTCTTTTTATCGTCTTGCTAATTTTAGGTTCACATGGGAACACACATGTGGAACAATGCTCCAGCCCGAAGGGGTCGGCGGCTGTCCGTAGAGAATCCCATGGCCCTGCTGGGTGGGGATGCCATGAAGTTCAGTGAGATGTTCCAGAAGGATCTGGCGGCTCGAGCCATGAACGTAGACCCCGGTTTTTGGAACCAGTACGCAGCCGCCATCACCAATGGGCTGGCCATGAAAAACAATGAGATCTCTGTGATCCAGAATGGAGGCATCACCCAGCTTCCCGTCAGCCTTGGTGGTGCGGGAATCACTTCGCTGGGAGCCATGCCTGGAGGAATGGACCGCGTTCACACAGGCAGCAGCCCTCCCATGACGGGTATGGAGAAGGCTGGTCTGGAGGTCGGGGCCAGCCGTCCCTTCTCCAGATTTATGGAGGAGAATAAAGAGATTGGGATCAATTAAAAAGACTTTTCTGTATTATTTCAAGGTAGGCATTTGGCAAAGACTAAGAGTCTGACGACAAGGACAGAAACTGCTGATCAAGTCTGAACTCATGCGTACTATATTATGTACAGATTAAATATTTTTTGTTTTGTTTTGGAAATATAGTATTTAGTATTGATTAGAGGTCTTTGCCTTTCACTCATTGCGTCCTCACTTGATATTTCACCTATACGAAGAATACTTTGTCTCTTGTTTGAGAATATGTCGTCTTGCAAGATTTGCATGGTACTTATTGGTTTTTATCAGTATGTTTGACTGCTTTTACGAATTTCTTTGAAAACCAGGATCCTGCCTCATTTACTATGGCAAGCATCTAATCTGGACAGGACTATAACAGAAAAGAACATGAGTTTGTTTAAAGACAGTCTTGCCTTTGCCTGGGAAACCTTGTTTATGATTGCCCATGGATAGACTGAAGAAAAGACTGAAGTATAGTGTTTCTGTGCTCGCTTGATTTTTTTTTTCTCATGAACTAGAAAACTTGAAAAAAATAATGTTTGAACTATTTTAATCTTTACATTTAGTCTCCCAGCATTGTCTTATAATATTGTCCTGTGTCTTTAGTATTTATGATATTGACAAAAAAGCGGGTATACAAAAATATATTTAATGGCCCAAGCATTTTATTGATCCATTTTTTTTCTAAACTGCAGGCTTCACTGATGAATATCTCTTTCAATAAAGACAATATGTCGTTTGAGTTGAACAACAGAGAAAAATGGTAGGTTTTATTTGGATATCTGTTGAGACGATGTGTATCTCATTACATGGTAAAGAGGCTAGAGATATCCGAAGCTGCTATGAACACAACCCTGCTTTTAACCTTTGTAAAAAGAAAACAGAAGTGATCCTTTTGAAGAAATATCTATGTATAGAAATACAGACAAATCTAAAACAGGTATGCATATTTTGTATCACATAAAATAGACATCATGAGTTGAGAGTATTTGTCATGTTTGTGAATGCACTTTTTAAAAACAAGACGTTTTGTCTGTGAGTTACCGTTAACCTTTTGACTGAGCTATCTATCACGTGCTGTTTTCATTGTTGTCAGCGTACCACTCCTACAATTTGCAGAGTCGGTTCTCTGTTATTGCATCTGTGCTACTCGTCAGAGTGCAAACTCATCACTCAATCAAAATCTTCTTAAATAAAAAAAAAAGAGAACAGGTGTGTGTTTTAATGGTTTCCTTATGTGCATCACACTGCCCTTTCTTTGTTACCCTTTTATTTCCATAAATTAAAATCTGAAATACATATGATCAAGCAAATGACAAAGACTGTTTATTGTCTTTGCTATTGTTATTTAAATTGATCTAGATCCCCTTTTTAAATCCATTCATGATAATTTACAATACTTTCAGGCAGAAGAAAAGTGTGAGGGAAGATATTAGTGCTTTACTTTGTGTTTGGGCCAAAATGACCAAAGTGTTTAGCTGATTTTTTGACATGTCAGAAGTGAAATTAGGGTGGATTTTTATGTAAATCATTTAAAACATTCCCAATTTTATATTCCCACATTTATAAAATAAGACTGATTATTAAGAAAATATAATATGCCTTTAAAAATCAACTGGTTTTGTTTTATCCAGTCAGTTACTGCACATTGCATTATTGCAGAAAAGAAATAATCATCTCTCTTGGGACATGTTGCTATTTTAAACACAGTTTTCAGATGTAATTTATAATAGCTTGGGGGAATCTCCCTTAAAAGGTCCCATCAAAATTTGTTTGTTTTTCTGCCATTGTTGAATCTCTTTCCCCCCATTTTTATGTTTTTTTTTTCTTTTGTTTATTTTGAATATCTCATAATTACTTTGGCGTGTGTGTGCATGTGTGTGTGGAAAGAAAAAAAAGTCACAGATGGCTCTTACAGTTTGGAAATTCACTAATCTGTTCCGTGCATGTATGTGAAAATGGCAGAATCATAAATCATGAGAAAAAACTGCAATATTAATTCTTAATAATACATATGAATACATAATATCTTAAATTAAGAATGATATTTGTCCCCCTGATATACACAGATGAGGTCACTCTAGATTAATTTCCTTGCAGTTTTTATTAAATCAACTACCACAAAACTTAAAAATAACTTCATTTGATCATAATTTTTATCTTACTGTATTACCAAAAATTAACTTAAAACTGGCTGCATTTCTTCATATCTAAGATGACAATTGGGAGAGAAGTTGTGTGACACTGTGCAGAGGCTGGGTAGTGCTGTACGCTGTGTGGGATTCAGCAAAGTCATCATGACTGTCTGTGTGGGTGTGGTGGCATCCTCCCAGCATTCAGCCCCCGAGTGCAGTACACTTGACTCATGCTCCACATGTGTGCGAACACACACAAAATCACACAGCCATGTTGTCGCTTTCCCCAGTATAAAAAAAAAAAGGCAAAACGGCATCACACCAGATATTCTTATACATCACAGGAAAAAAACTAACAAAACATCCCTACTGTGCGGCTGCATCAGGTGCATGATGAAAGTTAATGCTAACTTTAATCACTGAGAACAAAAGAGATTTTTTTGGTGCTTATCTGACTGGCAGATGTGACTATAGCCTTGATCCTGATATAGAGTCAAAGATTATCACAGCTTTAAACTCATTTTGATGTCACTCTGTAAAACATGGCAATAAATCATTCTTAGATGCCAAAAATAAAATAAGAATAGTTGAAGCCAAAGTCATCAAATCTCATTATCTGATGTTAAAATGTCGTCACCTGTTCTGTCAATTTAAACAAGTGTGTTTCTTTTACTTGTGCAGCTCTGCAGCAGCAAAACTTCAGTGGTGCATATTGACAGAAACATGCATTTGCAGTGTCTTCATACAGTATATTGCTGTAAAATCAGTAAACCAATCAGCACAATATCCTCTGCGGCTGCAGTGATGATTGGTCTGTCAAAGTCCAGCTTGCATCAGCTTTCATTAACAAGCCATAAGTGTTTATTTTTGTGTTATTTTCCCCTTGACTTTCACACACATATTACTTTTCATGGTGATGAAGTCTTCCCCTGGGAGCTCTTCAGGCTGATTCGGTAATGCTCGCTGCCGTTCGAAAGCCCATTGTTTGACATTGCACTGTCAGCTGATCACGCAAAGCTTAGTCAGTGGAATTGTCAAGTAATGAAAAAATTTCATACTGACTGTTTTTCTTTATGAAGGCACTTATTTTGCTCATATTTGAGTGGAAACGAAGTACATTCCTCTCATTCCTGGACTCATGCGCTCACATTTAGCAAAAGATTGTGCAGACAGCCAGTATACATGCATGCAAAGACTGTTGTTGGAGACTCTTAAATGGTAATTCTTGCCAGATTTATAATATAATTCAATAGGCTGTTGCTACAGCTTCATAGGAATACTCTGAGGGGAAGGGTTGTTTCACCTCAAGTGATTTCAATTATGATGCCTTTTCAGCTCAACATGGGGTTAAATTAGGGTTATAAACGGTGACACTGTAGGATTGTTATTTCCATAACAAAACCAGAATTCCTTTTGTTATTTTTCCATTCAGTAAAACAATACAATGGTATGTCCAACATGTGAAGTGTAATTTCATTTTACTGTAAAAAGAAAACATTTATGACCAACCAGGGGAATGCAAACGAGGAATTATTTGAGGTGTGTCCATTTAAGAGGATTTTAACAAGTATAATTTTAGCGTGGGTTACAAGGCTAATTATCTAAAAGTAAACACAACATGCCTTTCTATTTCTCCTGAATATTTTTTCCTTCTTCTCTTAAAATGTGGCAGCTTTCCTCTTTGTTTAGCACACGGAGCAAATTGCTTGGCCTTTTTTGTTGTTGTTGTTGTTGTTGTTTTATCTGCACTTGACTTGTGTTTGTGTGCTACCTGTTTGAAGTGAATATGTGTGACATTTGGGCATGGCACAGTGTGAACAGACAGGCCATCATTGGGACGGGGCTGTCGGCTGTTTGTTTAATGCCCTGCCTACTGTGAAAGGCTCCCTGAAACAGGCGCAGTAAATATCCCCATTGATCCAGAGGCAGGGGGCCCTATGATGATGTAGTGGCGAAGAGCCACAGGAGTAAATCTAACCGACAGTAATCCAATCCCATTCTCAAGGCTCTGGGATCTGAGATAGGTACTTTAAATCCAAAAGTGTGCCTTTTTGCACAATTTCTCTGCCTTTGTTTGTGCTGCGTCTCTTGTTTTTTTTTACTTCCACCTCTCAGCTTCTGAGGCAATTCATAGCTTGCTGAGGCTCGGCTATCCTTTAAATTTGTTAAAATTCAAAGTCCCATAATGATGTCGCAAATTCAGCATCATGCTCGTTCCACTGTCAGATTCACTCCCGCTCTCACCAGTGCTTGTCTGAAGCATGTGCATCCACACTACCTTAACTCCAAAGTTAAGAGAGTGTGAAAGGTGAGTGCACTTATGTGTGTGTGGTAGCACTCCTCAGGTAATCGGTGTTCTCTGTGGAAGGTAGAGGGATACATTGGAAACTCTGAAACCCCATTAGGCTGGAATTTCCCTTTGATGGCCAAACGCTACCTACCTAGCGCTTGACTGGTTTGCTTGGCCGCTCCAGCAAGTGTTAGTTTTCATGCAGGCTCTCAAGATGACAAAGTTACGCACTCCAGATCCCCTGGAATAGGATTGTGTGGTTTACAAATTCAAATTCTTTCCTGTATGGATTGTTGAGTGTTGCTGAAGCGTGGTGCACTTTAGCCTGGTGAGCATTTTGAAACATTAACAGTTCGGTACCTAGCTGAGGGGATCCGCGGCATTGCTCACCAAAATGAGATGCCTGTGGTTACCAGCTCACATCAAAATTATTTTTAATGGACTTCACTGCCTGCGTCAAGCAGAAGTCAGTGGTTATCAAAAAGCTACATTACCACAGGGTCTCAGTAGGTTAGGGGGCACCTGAACTCTAATGGGAATTATGGCAGTAAAAACTGTGTGACTCATTTACATCTGGGGTGTGTGTATTTGTGTGTATTTGAGTCCAACTTTCTTTTTCGTGGAATGTTAGTGGAGAAACCTTAAGCTCGCTTCTTACGATGCTTATAATTTGATACAGCTCATAGGCCTCCATACAAACAAAGAGGCACTATGAGTCTCTGAAAGTCTTAGTCAGAAGCAGGTTGAAGGACGCTCCTCTTCATGTTGTCGAGGTCTTGTCAAGGTGGGGTTTGGTT
Source organism: Selene dorsalis (assembly GCA_900303245.1). Lineage (NCBI taxonomy): Eukaryota > Metazoa > Chordata > Actinopteri > Carangiformes > Carangidae > Selene > Selene dorsalis. Next base: position 12,386 of record OMNW01005113.1, on the reverse strand, counting down.
TATCTACGGCTTGGTGCTTAGAGAAAGCGGGAAAAAGAAGTTTGGTGGGGAGGGGGGAGGGAGTGTTTAGGAAAATCAATGGATGCATGGAACGTAGTGGTGGTCCACCTGAAAGAGAACACGTCATCAATTAAACAAACTTGGCGAATAGGGCCAATTTATCAGAGTGTGGCATGGATCAGCTATTGGGTTCAGCTTCGACGTGACAAATGCCGGACCTCCTCTGTGTGCCCAAGGTTGCCGATCGATAGAGATCATCATTGTGATGTGGCCTTTTATCTCACAACCCGCTCCCTCAAGCCTTATATTATTCCCAACACAGAGATCTCAAAGGAGCAGGAGGGGTGAGAAGGGCATGAGCCTGATTGTATCTTCTATTCTCTGAACGTTTGGGCATTATTTGTTTTCACCGCTTTTGATGATCAGCCTTGTCGTCGAGCAGGAAAGGTTTTGAGGGTTATTTCTGGGTTTTTGTAGCAGTTTGCTTCATCTTGGGATAATACCGCTGCAGATACGTATCATTCTGGTTAACATGTTGTAGCACACTGAGGGACTGAATCCTCTCAACACAAGCCTACTCCCCCTCACCGGCACTTATTCAAATGTGTCAAATCCGGCTGAGAGGAAAACCTCCTGGGTTGCTATTGATCTGTGCCATTATGGAATTCCATGCCAATAAACTGTCATGACTTACTGCAACAGTCCAATGATTAGGCTCTACTTCAGTCACGTGGCCATGGAGAACTTCCTCATTATCAGAGGCCATTATGAGAAAATGGAGTTTTGCAATTGAGTTATGCAATGATAAACATTGACTTATTTCAGCTTTAATCGGCCGGTTTAACTGTGTTATTGGTGTCTGGGCCTATAGAGTTGCCAGTAATTGCAGTGTTGTTATCTGCATCATGATCCACTCTTTTGACTTTTTTTTCAACTCTCCCTCTTATGTAAAGCCATATCAGATGCACACTTTTAACTTTGATGTAAAAAGACAATGTGTCTAAGGCAGATCTGATTTGGGTTAGATTCATCCATGTAGTGGTTTGTTCAGTATTTCCAGTAACTTTTTCCATATGGAAAGTTATTGAAAGATGCACAACTGACAGCCACTCTAGCAAAATAAGTGCTGTTTTTTGGCAAAGTAGCTCACTTTCAAAAGTTCAGAAAGGTCCAACACGTTAGATATCAGTGAACATAAACTGCTTTTTTATGGCAGTCCAGCAGTTCCCAGTTCAACTGACACTTAACATTTAGAAATGAGGCCACAAACATGAATAAAGAACATATTTTTGAATCCAGGATGTACTGAATTGCGCTTTGGGGTTAGTGGTAGGCTACGGTTTGAATAACAGCAATGGAAAAGGTAAATATGCCAAATATACTAACTGCTCCATATAATTATGAGACAGGATTTGGCTGTTTGAGTCAGTAGACTCATTTCATACACTTCACAGTCATTGTCAAATCTGTTCAGGTCCTTGGAAGTGCTGAAACTGTACACCTGGGCTGTAGTGTAAAATATGCATGCGGACACTATCAGTTACATGCTTCTAGCCTGCTCCAGCTGGGAGAAATTGAGGATATTACAACTCACTCTGTGTTTCACCAGCCAGCCCCAGTTTCCCAACACTGATTTGAACCAGTCTCTGCTATCTGCTGCTCATTAGATGTGATTTCAGCCCCGCCAGTAGCTGCAGGAATGAATAAAGGCAAGGCTTGCAAAACTACACCAGCAGTAGCTCTTGACAATTATGGCAGAGCGGGCTCGTGTTCTGCTCCTACTGAAATTAAATATGAACATTTACAGCTTAACATACAGCTGTTGTTATTTTAACAACCCAATTTAATGCTAATCTGAGATTTCAAACATTTGGAGAGCCCGTAACCACGGGTTGACTTTACTCTTTTTTTTTTCATTGTTTTGATACTGATCACTGTATAATTAAGCATTTTCTGATATAGTGTGGAAGTGAGGTAAAGAAATACCTATTTTCTTGTGTTGACTCATACTGGTGAATACTGTTGGTAAATGAATGTACCCTTACATGAGTGCTAACATTACACTGTAAAATATTAAAATGTACATTTTGTTGTAGCTTTCTGAAACAATAGAGAGGAAGGAGTGGTGCAGGGCACTGAGGCACTAAGCCTTGATGTACATTACAACATACATTCAAATATAAGAAACCCAGCCTCAGCAGATCTTGCCTCACCCTCTTGACTGTTTTTGATGCAGCCAGATTGTGAACAGTACTTGCTGATGTATGGAATTTGAAGAGTTCAGAGTTGTCACTGTCAGTGATTGACATGATGAGAGGATCAATGTAAAAGCCTTCCTGCCAAGCAATAATCCATCCAAACTGATCACGCTTAAAATTGCCTGGGGGTATTGATTACATGTGCAGGTCCAGAAAACACCGTAAGCACTGTGCAATAACAATCAAGTTGGCTAAGGAGGCTGATGTTTTTTCTTCCTTCCCTCTTTGGCAATGCTCATTCTCTTCATTTCATATACGCTGCACATTTGGAGATTTTCAACAAAACAATTGAGCTCAGTCGGTGGAAGTGCAACAATTAGTCAATTTTTCATTGATTCAAAAATAAATGGTAAAAAATGATGTAAAAGAGAATTTTATTTACAATTTAATATACTCTATTTGAGAATGAAAAGTAATTTCACATGTATTTAGTGGGCCACCTGTAGGTATTCTCTGCTGAAAGTGTGGTTTCTCCCCAGGTGTGAGGGATTGTCACTTGACAGGAACTTCAGCAGTTGTCCTCATAACACAAGAGGTAATAATGTGCCCTCTGTGTCTTCAGGGCAGACTGGAGGCTACAATATGTCACTGTCAGAAAGTAAAAGACGGCCTGGGCTAACTGGTTAGCATGCTAACTTTTGTAGAAGAAAAGAAAAAAGAGAAACAGCATTGTTTTCTTGTTTTCCTCCACTCTAAGTAAAGGGATGACATCTGATGTTGACAGCTGAGAGAGTATAACCTATAAGAGTATAATTATCTCCTACCTTTTCTATCTGATGTAGCAGTGTGGACATGGAAATAATAGGAGCACCATATCAGCCTTGTGATTATTATTCTAACCGTAAATAAATACATGAAAAATACATATGGTGTGGCAGCAGGTTGCCACCTTAGCCTGCAGTACAGTATGTGGGACAAAGCTGTCCATGATCACAGTAGACCATTGCATTACACCTTATCATTTCCTCTGGAGCTGAAACTCAAACTGAGACTCATCAATAATGCACCTATGATCTCCCATTCAGAAGATCTCAATGGCAGATCAAGCTACTGTAGTATCTCCTCTCCTCTCTCCACCTCCACTTCTTCCACATACTTTCTTTAGGCCAACATCCATATATGTAAATTCACTTTACTGAGCACAATCTCCACTCTAATGACTCCAAATGTCCACGACCCTCATTTGGAAGTTTCGTTTTCCTCATAGATTTTGCCATTAGTCCAGTGTCTAATATTCATTCTGTCTTTTTTATTAAAACCCACACAAATGGATGTCTCCTTAATGAGCTTTTTCTCTCTCTGTTGTCTCTCGACAAAATGATATTCCTGACTATATTAGGTGAGAGATGCTTCTCCATTCAGCTCTCTCACTCTCTAACTGAATTATTAAATACACAGAATCTGGTTAAGCAGTGTACATTTTCCTAAAGGTCAGAAAGTTCATTAACTATGGACTGCCATTGATTGCATCCTCGTGTATTTCTCAGCTTGGTGTAGGTTTTCAACCCTGGTTATTGAGTATGTATACAACTGCAGCAAGCCGACTACCTTTGTAAATGTCCGTAAAATGCACTTTAAATACATTTTTTATTATTAAAACCAGGTTTTTATCACTTCACAGAAGGATTAAGAAATAGTTCAAAAGGTTTTGCCTTTTTCCCCTCTGACTCAATTTGAGCCAGGTTTGCTGGCTGAAGAACCTTTCAGTGTTAAGGCCACATGCTTTTTTTCCCCCCTTGCTGTATCTTTAACAGAAAAATCTATAATGACTATGACAGCCGCAGTATCTGTTTCACAACAGTCCGCTCATGTCAATCAGCATGATGCCGATAAAGATCTGTATTTTGATTGAATGTGTGCAAAACTACTCATACTTTACATAAGCGACTTTGATGTCAACCCATTTGAAATCATATCAGATGTTGCACGACGAAAGAACACCCCAATCAACAGAGATGATTTCATAAAGAGGGCTCTTGGGTTTCAGCGTCATAAATAACTCATGGTAATCCCATATTTCTCTGACTTCTCTCATTTTAGCTCGGGATGGAAAGAGGGCAGTTGTGACAAACATTGTTAGCGCGGCTGCCAAGCCGTTCTGACCTGGCTTTATGTGTCTTGGCTTTCTCTGGTTTCTCTGTGCACAGACCTATGAGGTGATGTCCCAAGCTATCCATACCCTTACCTTTTTTAACCCATTACATATTTGGCATATAGGAAAAAGCGTTCGGCCTTAATGATTTGAAATACAATCATGGGAATTTTTTTTTTGCCTCTTGAAGCACTTGAGGTAACACTGACAGTTTATCCACAAGGGAAAGCATGAATTTCATATAATCTCTTTGCTCTTTCAAGCTGTAAGTAATGTTGCTGTTTTTAGCTGCCTAGTTTACTATGATAATAATGATAATAATGTGTGAGGGCGTGTGCTTTGTGAGTCTACATGTGCTGCTCTGTAAGGATTTTTGAAATGGCTTGATTCATAAGTCATGGGTACCCCTGCTGAGACCTCTTCCTACACGTGCAATTTTCCAAAGCCAGCCACTCGCCAAGCAATAATTATGCTGAAGTTTTCAATTACACTCCTTCCATTTCATTAACAAAAAATGTTTGGCTATTGTATAATTAGATATATGAGCTTACCACCTACATTTAACATAGCCACTACACAGCAGCTTGATGGAAAACAGAAAAGGATTTTAGCATGTGTGCATTTACGGTGGTTTAGTAGACTACTATAAAGTAAAATCAGCTAGACGTTATGCAGCAGGCCTCCCCTTCCTTTTTTCCATCATTTGCCGAGGTCCTCTAATCTACAAGACGTATACAGACCTATAATTGAGTATCAAGAGATGTTTGATGAAGTATGGGAGGTTCTGTTAACATGCAAAGTACACATGTACACTTGCTACACATAATCAGTTGCTTATGTCCATAAGTGTGTTACAAGCGGAGACATCTGAACTATGTGTGTAGGTGAGAGATTATTAGTTACCCCTAGCCACTGGCATTATGTCAAACTACAGGGAAAAAAAAAAATCGATTGTCCGAACTGAGTAGTATCTTTCAATTAAACAATTTTACAGAGCATTTTATGCTCACGAGCTTAAACTCTGTCTCTCCCTCTCTATCCTTGCTGCAAAGTATGACCCACTGATGATATTATATAAAAAATTAAACTGTCCATCATCGTGGCTATCTTGCCATCTTAAGTGGCTGTACCCTGTTACCACACAGGCTTGGGTTTCAGGGCAATGCAATCCAATACAAGCTACAGAAACTCTCCTCACTCCTGTCATTTTGTCTGTTCCCTTTCACATCCCTCGCAACAGGTTTCCACTGGAGGCCAAGATTGTTCTCAGTGAAGAGGTATTTGTCGCCGCTCTACCTAGATTAGCAGAAAACCACAGAGTTTATTGTGACTGAGGGTAACTTAAATCTTTGACCTGATGTCTAGGGCAGGTACTATGAAGTCTCACTGCTGCGTAATAGGCAAATCAAATCGGATTTGGAGGTTTCTAAATTGGTACATAACAACAAAGTCATTGTTCACCTTAGATGTGGCTGACCTATTTGCTTGACAACAGTGCGTCTCTGATGGACAGCAACGCCTCTAGGTGTGTCTGTGATGTCAAAAAGCTGACAGAGACCATCCTGGAGACAAAAAAAGGAAAGAAATGGAGGAGGGAACAGCGATCTGATGACGCAGAGATAAAGTCAGCAGGGGACAGAGTTTTAATGAGGCTGGCCTCTCATTGGAGAGATGTTCTGTTCAGCTGGGCTGTAAAGTGATCCCGGCCTGATATTCTCCGGCCCTGTGACAGAATTATTAAAAGCTCATCCTCTTAATGCAGCATCCACAGTGTCACCTTTCACAGGTCCTCAGAGACACTCGCCCAATAGGACTGCCTTTTTTTTCCACAGGTAAACTGGCATAGAGTAGACTAGCACCCAGTCCGACATCACCGCGTGTGCGAGTGGTGAATGGTAAATTGAACCCTCTCGCCACATCTTGGAGCACGACTTGCTTTCAGCCACACTTAATGCTCTTTTCTATCTGTCAAAGTTAGACGTAAGTATTATGTATATGAGCCCTAATTCCCTGTCATTAGTGATACTAATTGCATTATGGTGGTCATCAGTTGCAAAAATGATCTCAAAGTGGTGTCCATTTTTAAGGCAATTTTGATACTAAATGGATTTTACTTCTTTGTGCATAGGAGCAAGTCCCCTCAAGCCTGTACTAATTACATCCATAATCAAATGCGTTCTGTGTCTCCTTGTTAATGACATTGATCTTTTGGAATATCCAAGCCTATATTCTGTGAGATTATTGGATAAAGTGCAGGGTGAAGTCTGCGTGACCCCAGGAGGAAGACATCGTTGCAGACATAAGTGGGTATTAAATGGATATAATTGACAGTGACCCTTCCTGGCACTCTGTGCTGCTGAGGCCTCTGGTCCATGGATCATACAGCAGAGGGGATGAATTAGCATGGGTTAGGAATGGGAAAATTAAAATTAAGAAAAGGAGATGGCTGAGGGATGGATCAATGTTGAGCCAGTGGGCTTATCGGCTGATGGGGGCCACAGGAGTAGTGGTCAGTGTGGAATGATAGAGCAAAATCCATCATTTAGAAACTTGTGCTCTTAATTTCACACTGAACTTTACCAAAAGGCTCATTAAAAAATGTCTTCCTATTCATTTGACATTTGCATCAGCAACCAAATGTGCACACTGAGCTGGCACTGAGCTGGTTATGACCTTCTTCATCATTGTGATGATGTAGGCAGATGATTTACAATGAGAGAAGTCCAACTTTGCAACATACAATCCAAACATTCCACTTGACAATATAAAGGCTAATCGAGTCATGTACTGTGTTTGTAACTGCATCTAATTGTAGGGCCGAGTATTTCAGTTTCTATGATACACTGACGTCTCTTCAAGACTCTGCCTGGCACTCGGTCCAGCCCTGCGCAGGTGGGTCCCATTGTAGAGTGTGTGTGTGTGTGTGCTGCTCTGCTGTACTGTTGGCATGATGAGGGTAATTGGAGTGTTGGTCTGGTGAATCAGTGCCAGCCAGTGGGCAGATTGCATATGATGATCATGTTCTGACCAGATGGCTAGCTGGCACAAGGGGATTGGATTGGCGGGGTGTGTGTATGTATATTTGTGTGTGTGTTTGTGTGTGTGTGTCTGTCTTCTGGGGGATGTTAAGTCATTGGGAATAGCAATTTATACTATTTGTAGTGTAATTATGATACAAAATGTATAAAAACAAGCAATAAACATGCAAAATTATGACACTTTAAATGGTTTTAATTCATTTTTGAACCATTTCTGATTGCTGACAGGTTTAACAACATCACCATCTCCTCAGAACTCACTGCTTTAGTGGGACATGGTCTAGTATCTATAACTTCAAACCTGTCAAACCACCCGACGACACATCTTTGGCAGCTGTTTCAGTATTTTCCATGCAATTGTTTGAGGCCTTGTAAAAACTACTACATAACTGTGTTCACACTCTCACAAACACACACTTGCTTGTTAGAATGGCCTTGGTGAATTTGAAACAGGTCATTTATGTCAAGTTTGTGTAACTGATCAACACACACACATTTGACAAAAAGTCATAGCATGACACCCACTGAGAACTTTTAAGATGTAGGTAATATAATAAAATGAAAGGACACATAGCGAATGGGTGCAAGTGCAAATTATAATTTGCTTGCACAACCTTGCTATGATTTAGATTTTACACCCCTGCATCAAAACATGGGACCACAAGCAGACAACACTGCAGTGGCCAGTCTCACGGTCTTCCAAGCCACTTGGAAATGTATTACTTTCGAAGATGACAAATGGCTCCAGCAAAGTTTTGCACATGCGGCCGGATAAAGTTTATCTTTAGGGCATGTGCAGCTGCCAGCAGTACTTCCAGAAAACTTTAATCTTTCCTTTCAGAGGCTCACTTCCTATTTCTGCGCAGGGGACTTGATGGGAGGCAGACCGGGGGTGTTTTGACACCCGTCTGAAGGAGCGATCGCAGTGAGTGGGCCTGCTGCTGCTGCTGCTGCTGTAGCAGTGCAGCCTGTCTACTGTGGTTCCCAACTGGCTGTTTCTCTGTAACTTAGCACCCTGGCTACTTAATTAGAGCTTTAAGTTGAGGAAAAGAAATGCAGTCAGAGGAGAGGACTTCTTCTCCTCAGCCAGCCATGTGGCTAACCAACCAGAGGAAGGTGCTTTTATTGAGAATAATCTATCAATGTGATCTGTTGATAAATGATTAACCCACAGGGGACATGATAAGCAGCCTCTTAAATGTTACAGATATGTGAGCTATGTGCAGGCACAGATATTACATGGGGTTTGAGTCGTTTGCCCTTACACATCAGCAGGAGCAAACATCATTACAGTGATGCTGTACTGCTGCACACCAAACAAATAAATTAAAAAAGCATGGGGCAAAGCAAACTGGCAACAGTAAACACTATTGATGTGGCCGGCAGATTTCATTACAACACTCTGCTGTTTCAACTAATGACTAACTTCTTCAGCAAAATCTAACATTGTGAGAGAAGCAACAGAGAGATCGGAGAGAGAGAGAGAGAGAGAGAGAGAGGAGGGAGGGAGCATTACTGGTGTTGCTGTCAGTAGGGGGTTCAGGCCAAGTGGGAAAACGTCAGCACTGTCAATGGGAAGGAGGGCTTGATGTTGCAATGATAGGCCTCTGTAATGGGCACTTTGAAAGAACAATCAGTGCCTTCTGTGAATCATATAGCCCAGCATGTAATTCATGTTTGCGTCTGTAAATTTGTGCCAGAGCATGCGAACAAAAACTATTTGTAGTCTGTGCGAACTAAGCTAAAGGTTATGCATGTCCTTTTATGAGTTGCAGCATCGTGGCTCGTAGTCTGACTCATGGTGGACCTTGACATTTTTTGGTGCTGTTATTTCATTTTGTTGGCTTCTTTATAGAGTCTCTATTTTTATGCAGAGAATTTCCTGTTATATGACTTTGTTGTTTTATTGTCAGAAATTTTGCGGCAGGCCCACTCTAGGAAGTATCAGTTCCCAAAGCTGTTTATTTGTATTTACAGTATCATAACGCTATAATGGGAACATTTTGAGATTTTTAGAGTGGACGTTAAAATTACCACTTATGTCACATACCAGTGCATCAGATGCTTACTGATGACACCATAGGCCTCAAATCTGCATAAGCCAAAATACTTTTCACATCAAGTACGCAACATTTATATTTTGCTGCTCTGTGTCTGTGTGTGTAGTTAAAAATATTTAAAAGCCAAAACAGCTACAGTTACTTTCTATGTACAACTCCCACACTGGTGGTGGTTATAGCACACGCCATTGTGTAATTATGTGGCACTTTTCAAGACTTGATGCAGTTGTTTTATGTCCGGCCTCATCACCACTCAAAGGAAATATTGTTTTGGGTGTGTGCAATGGATGAGAAGATTAAACTTGCAGTATTCAAGACATATGAAGAGTGAAAGAAGCCACAAGTGTGTTATTACTTAAAGACAGTTGCAAAAAAATATACTGACTGATGAGCCCTGGAGATCGGCTCTCCAGGTGAGCAATCAAGTATTCAAGTCATTTGTGATTGTGAGTGTGGACCTGGTCCTATTGCTGCTAGGGCACTTAATGTACCACAGTTAAAACAGTTTGCTAAAAGTAACAGATGCATAGATGAAATCGCTAGTTAAGTAATAGAAATAGCATAAAAAATATAAATAGTAAATAGGTTAATAAATCAGATAAATAGAGGTAATGGAAATGGGATAGGTAGCTAAAGAGCTAAAACAGCTGGCTACAAGTGGCACAAGAGTCTAAATAAGTAAAACATTTCAGATAAATGGTTGAAATGATTTCCAATGCCTGCCACAATCTCGGGGTCAGCGAAGAGGTAGTGGAGTTCATCTGGCAGGGATGTGGAGCATTAGGAACTGAATGGCACGGCATGCACACCACAGACAATCTGACTAAAAACAATGGTGCAATTTATCTGACAGCAACTAAACCAAAGACGTGGGGGTTGTAATTAATGGATGGACTTTATCTTTCCCTCCTGTCTTTAGTGCTTTTCACCACAAAGATGGAAAAAGATAAATCTCTATTGCTTAAACCCTCGGCTCCCTCGACAAGATTAAAAATTCATAAGATATATTGAATAGGTGTGGAAATCCCAAAATATATGCAATTTGATCAAGTAGGAATTAAAAGTGTCATTGTGCTTGTCAATAAAGGTTGGTGGCGACGTGGCAGTATCACATTGACTCCTGCGTATTAATACTCAGTGTCCTATTGGGCTATCAGCTGATTGTTTGGAATGTAAATGATGCTGCTGATGGCTCCGGTGACTGATGGCTTAAATTCCAATTAATCAATTGCTTCATCAGTTTCCCTAATTCAGATCAAATATCTCCTGAGTGCACACTCTTCTTTCAGTGGTATTAGAAGAAATAAATGCTCTGGAAGTAATTTTCATCAATCTCGTGTACAT
>OMNW01005106.1:29772-55235 GCA_900303245.1 Selene dorsalis | reverse complement strand
GAGGCAGGGGAGAGAAATGGTTGGGTTACAAGAATGGGGCTGCAACCAGGTCAGCATTTCTGTGTCTGCAAGTCTGGGGCTCCGTCCAGCTTATGGGGTTGGCTGCAGATTCTGTGTGTGTGTGTGTGTCTTAGAGGGAGTAATGGGGGGGTTTGGATTACTGCAGTGAAGCCTGGCTGTCAATCTGTTGGCGCTCACCTTTTCCCTTTCAGTGCTATCATTCTGTCAACATAAAGACTTGGCCTTGTGCTCCTTGTCGGCTGAGTTGGGTCTTAGCCGTAGCAGCACAGGATTCTCCCTTTCAAAGTCTTGCTCCTCTGTGTTTTATCAGCACAGCCGGCTCTGAGGACAGAGCTCGTGAGACGTTCAGTCCCAGAGGGAGGGAGCAAAACCAATGGGACAATACTGTAGCATGTTGAGCCAATAAGCCGAAGGACCATGTATCTACCCCCTGCCAGCTGTAAGCGCATGTTTGTGTGTGTATGTGTGTACATACGTATGTGTAGGGGCCTGTGTGTGTGTGTCCAGGGCACAGAAAGGTGAAAGAAAACATAAAAGGAGCAAACTGAGCAGAAGGCTCTTGAAAATGAGGAGGACACTGCATACTCGTGACAGATTTACAGATTGGATGGGCAGTGAGTTTAGAGATTGTTGTGAAAGAAAATTTGGTGAATAATTGAGAGATGCAAACTCGCATGGAAGTTGGATATGATTCACTTTCTTGACATGTGTTAGATAAAAAAAGAAAAAAAAACCTACTGCTATGTATTTGTTTAAACCTGTGTTGTGGTTTTACAGCCAATTACTTGCTCAGATTATCTTTTGAATGTGCCAGTGACCAGCTCTAGTTAGGATATCCATTTCTCCCAGTTTCCAGTCATTACAGGAGCTGAGAGTGGTATTGATCTTCTCATTTAACCTTAAGTAAGAAAGCAAATAACCTTAGCTGTTCCTCAAAATGTTGAACTATTCCATAAAAAAGTTGACCTTTTTGCTGCAGCTCATGCCACTAACTGTAGAGTAAAGCTGAACTGATACATTTTTTCTCTATTGATAACTTGGACACATTAGTGTAAAACCTAATCAAGTGCTGTGTCTTCATCAGCTTTTGTACTGGGTCTTGTTTTGGACGCTTGGAGGAACTAACAGAGCAAACTACTGCTGCTTCAACTTCTGTTGTGACTGTACTGTACAACAGAGTAGATAACTTTCATCAGACATTTCAACTGCTTCCTTATACACAAATCATTTTATATAGGATTCGTGGCATTATGAATTGTGAAGCTAACATGAAGAAATAGCATGTTAGCTCACTGAATGACAACTGTAGGAGTCTAGTATAGATTAGAACAGGAGAAGAACAGAGACATGAATAGACCCACAGGTTAGAGTGCCCTTTCGTCATTTTTCACTTAATCGATTGGGGCATTCTTGAATTATTAGCTCCAAAATGGAAAGTGAATTAAAGAGCCACCACAGTCTCCACACTACTCAGGGAATGTATATCTAGTTTCACTTAATTTCATCATCTCTCACTATGTGGCCCCATTAAAGAATCAAATATTTTCTTATTACTTGTGGGAAGTCAAATGTGCACATGCAGACACACACACACACACACACATTCACAATGGCCGACTGTTCCCCTGTTTTTCAAGGTTACACCAGAGTTCCTCTGTTGCTCACAACACATTTGCATCAAACCACTGGCAAACAGCTGCCAATTAACAAGCAGCCTCTCCGTTAATACACACACATCAATGCCAATTACGGTGTCGGGTGATCTCTCTCTCTCGAACAACGAAATGGTACGGCACGCATACACACACACCCAACCACTATACTGCACACTGGGGAGGAAAGAGAGGGAGGAGGAGGTGGTGGAGGCGGAGGAGGACAAGAGAGGGTTTAGGTGTACAGAAAACAGCAAATAACAGCTGATGTTTTAGAAAGCAAGAAATGAATTGGGCGAGAGGGAACAGTGCAGAGACAAGAGGGAATGTTCTGTGCCAGGAACAAGGCTTTCAGGATTAGCTCTGTCATGCAGCTACAAGAGCAGAAATAGTGGCTGGCTAGACGAGGCCTGACAGACTGAACAGACACATAAAACCAAACACCAAGTACACACATAACACAGTAGCACACTTTTATGAGCAGAGAAAAACACTGTGCAAAACCCACATGCAGACAGTGTTCAAAGTATGTGTGTAGAGTGAAACACAGAGCAGATAGAAAATATGTTCAACACAAAAACCAATTACTGTTAAAGTTTACTGCAGTAAGTTCCTCTTCATATGTCGTATATTTCTTATTTAGCATCAGCATCACAATGAAAGAAAAGTATTTCCTTCATAGCAGAATTTTAATAAAGGAAACATTAGCAATAAGCACAAAAGCTTTAGAGTGGGAGCACATCACTGCAGGATGACTGTGCACATACATTCAACCAGGCACAAATAAAAGTCTCTTCATCCTGCTATCTCGAGCACACACACACATCCACACACTCTAACACATGCACACACCTGGCATAAAGATAATTTCCTTCATGCCGCAGCACAAAATTGAACTATTCATTATTGTCAACCTTGAAAACAGCCTGGTGCAGGCGTGGTAATGAGAATTTATTAATGTCCACAGCCACTAGATGGCACCCTCTTCCCTTTCATTTCCAATTTAGCTTTCCATTCCTCAGCTGATCAGCTGACTCTCTCTGTGGGATGGAGACCAACTAGATGCACTCCCAATACTAAGCTAAGATAAAGGGCACTTACTTTACCACATCAAATCGACTTGGAAAAAAACAGAACATTCATTTCATCAACAGTCTTATACACATTAGAAACCTAACCATGCCTATGTTACCTTCAACCTTGAGCATTATGGTAATCAAGAGCTGCCATGTTGTTGTATCCCTGTTGTGTTCTTCATACATTACACTTTGTCTTGGTCTTGTATAAATGAACTCTTGTGGGCTTCTATCAGCAAGAATATATCAATCACCCGATCAATCAGTGGCACTCAGCTTGTGGGAGGTTGACTGCATCCAGCATGCCTTGGGCCAGTCAATACAGTGACCTTCAAGAAAACAAAAGATTTGCAGAATATAATCAGGCATAACGGGCATAAAAAAGTCAAAGCCATACATTGCACACGAGATGACTTGACATTCTCAGTGCAATGAAAAGAAAAGTGGATTTACCAGTAACAGCCATTTTGTCATTTAGAGTTTGATCTACCAGAAAATGAATGTATGTGGCTGTATTATTACAGATTATAGGTGGATATAGGCATGTACTACGAGAATATTGATTATATATTGTATAGAATACAGTATACATATTGTGAAAGTAATAATGTTTTGTTGAGGTGTTGTTGCATTGAGGGCACACCACAAGGTTGTAATTAAACAAAGATCCTTCAGCACTCAAGCAGACTTGTTGAGAGATGTCTGAGAGGAGAATTGAGACTGGAAGTTGGTGCCAATGGCCATCATTTTTTCTTGCCAGCACTCTTGGCACGTTGTTGAGGCTGCTGGGTGGCAGTAGAGGTGGGGGTTGTTTTTTCTAGAACTGCCTGCTGGGCCTCCTCCAGAGCCTGTCTGTCTTCTTGTTCCTTCTTCGCGGCTGCCATCTGACGGCTACTAAATGTCTCACAAGCATCGAGAAATTTCTTACATCGCTGCCCCAAGGCTGCCTGGAGACACGACAGACAAAGGGAGAGGAGATACAGAATGGTGTGTAACCAGAGGAAGGCGGCTGACAAAAAGACTTTCTCGCTCCATTTCATCATGATAGCCAAAGCCTCCCATTATTGCCGCCTACACCTTCTACAGGCAATTTCACCAATCACGTACTCATGTTTCTGTTGTGACTGACCTGCATGCTCTCATACATCTCCAGCTGGAGCCTCATTAGCTCCTTCCTGTTGAGCTTCTGCTGTTTCTGGTGCTCCAGGACATTGTCTCGGACCAAACGGTAGGTCTGGATCTTTTCTAAGCGCTCCCTCTGCTGGATCTCCTCTATCTGCGAGTCCATCAGCACCGGAATATCTTTTTGGCATCTATGGGCGTACACAAGGACTTGATACAATCCATATATGAATACCATCATTTACATTTTTACCTTTTTCAATATTGTCTACAACCATAATGTTTATATAGTTATTTATTCATAATGAATGCTCAAGACTTTGTCTGAGAAATACTGCATTGTGCAGTTGCATATGGTCTATTAAATTTTGAACGGAATATATGGAGGATCACATTGTCATCTCAAAATATTGTACTACTTATCAAATTCCACCAGGTTGCAGATTTTAGAGGCTATTCTGTACAATGGGAAAACTGACAATGTTGACACAGGCAGAGCAAATAAAAATGGAAATGTGGCAGATAAATGTAGACAGACAGGAAATGATAAACACACAGTCCCATGCTTTATCTCATATCCCAAGATGCACATCCAGATTTATATCTGTGAAATCTATTTGGTTTTGGTTATACTGACCATATTCGAGTATTTCTCTGTTAATATTTGATTGTGTAACTTTTTTTGTGCCTATGTGCATACAAAGAAAGACAGAGGCAGCCAAGTGATTGTGAGGTAGTTAGTCAATATGTGTGTACTTGGTTGTAAAAGACACACACGCCCACACTCTTATGCATGGACACACTTGGAGGGAAGGGTTCAACAAGAGATTACCAGTGCTAAATCTGTCTGTCTATTTCCTGTAAGTTGACCTTAATGAAGAGGGGAGGCCAATGGAGGTGACGATAGAGTTCATTTGGTTAATGAACATTGCCCTGTTAAACCGCTCTCTCTCTGTGTAACAATGTGTGTGCAAATTCTATAAAGATGGGATACATGAGTGTGTGTGTGTGAGCGTGCATGAGTGTAAATGTATGATGTGCCCTGTTACGTGCCTTTGTGAGAGAGAGGTGTCTCACAGACTAATCAGACTCCCCTAATAGACTGGTCCTCAGGATCCCTCTCTCTCAGCTTGAAATGCAGGCCACAGTGTCAGCAACCATTAGCAGCTGGACACGCACGCACGTGTCAGTGCATACAAACATACACACACACACACACATGCACGAATATACCCACAGCAGGAGAGGATGGAGAGGTGATGGGAGAGGGGCACATCTCATTGGAGCGACGAGCTCATTGGGGTCCTGAAATAGCTCTCTAATTAACAGACCCAAATATCATCTCATTTATCATGGAGAGGGACGGACAGAGGGATAGATGGAGGGAGGGAGAGTAATGGGACACTCTGTGGAGGGAGACTCTTCCCTTCCCGACACTCACTGACAAAAGTCAAAAGCTGACACTTTACATGTTGACAAGTGGAAAACTCAGAAAGCTGCTTGACAGTAATTGGGGATACATGTTCATGAAATAGATGAATATTCTTTATCCAGTTGAAAGCTTTTCCACTGTTAAGTAGCCGCTCGACAGCAAGTAACATTTCTAATTGGGATCCAGCTGAACAGTATAGTAAGCTGTTGTATTTCCAGCTCATGGTTGTAATACATTTGACTGTACAGCTATGCAGTCAAGAAGCAGGGCACTGTAACCCCAACACCACCCTAACATACTGTACAGTCACCTAAACAGCCAACATGAAATGTCAGTGGTGACAGCTGTTTGCTTATGATTTCACTCAACCTTAAATGATTTATTTGTTGTTATGGATAAAATCTGATATTGTATCACTCTAAAAACATCCCTCTGGTGTAAGCTACATTTGGTATATTTGTCCTAGAGGTTGTGGATGGACAATCTCTTGAACAAATGACCTGGGAGCAGATCTCCTTTTTTTTTTTTCTTTTTTTTTTTTTCCTGTTTGTATAGCTTCTTATCCACACGGCCTGCATACAATGTTTATATATTACATACATCACTATCCTCTGGAGTCCATGCATTGCCCTTTCAGGTCAGTGAAAGTGCACAGTCTTGTAACATTGCTGTTCACAGCACCAATGGGAGCAAAGGTCATGAACACATGAAATCACCAGGAACTTCCGCTGCAGATACTGCATGATGCTGAATCTGCTGGTGAGGACAAGGGTGCAGGTATGTTGACCAACATGGAAACATGCGGAGTGAACACATACACACATGCACACAGACACATATGTGCACACAAACAAACCAAACTCATCTACTGCAGCCAGGCCTTTCAGCTAAGACTTAAAGTCAGGCTCACAAAGCTAAAAAAGCCAAGTGATTCCACAGCTACATTAAGCAACTGGACCGAACACTGCATATTACCCACAGGACCTCAACGGAAAAAAAAAAAGAAATTGCCTGAAAGACCAATACAATGAGATGATGATTCTGTCTTGGCTGTTTATGTATTATTATCCATCTCTGCCCTCTAAGCACAGAAATGAATTTGTCTGTTGGAACAGCCTGAACCGTAAGCAGCCACAGTGGTGCAACAAACTGAAAATGAGAATTGTGTAATATATAGTTATGTGAGCAACTTGTGATGGCTATGGTCTGCTATCATCACGATTTCAACTTGTATGTGCATGCTGTCCAAATAAAATAAAGAAAGAAAGAGAGGTGGAGTGAGAAAGCTGCAGAGCACCTGATGAAGGGCGTGTAGTCCATGTGGAGACGGGCGGAGGAGGTATCAGGCAACTTTTCACTAAGAAAGATGTCGAGTCCAGATCTGGAAACAGCTGTAAGAGAACCAATTATAAAATGCCTCATTACCTTCTAGTTCTATCCTGAAATACGGAGATGTATATGTAATAAATGTGTGAATACTGCACCGGGCTCTATGTTTTCTGCATCATCTGTAGGAGCTTCATCACTCGCTGGATGTTGGACTGGGTTAAGAAACTGGAGGCGTGACTGTAAAGCCTAAAAACAGCAGCAAAACATTCTGTCTGTCTTCAGTTTTTAGTTCAATAACTGGTATTAGGGCACATCTTTCCAAACTACATACATTTTTATAGAAGGGTTAGGGTTAGGGTAGACTATATTGGAAAACTGGTAAGTAACTATCTTAAATTACCAACAGCTCAGTTCCTGAGTTACCTTGGCACAGCGGCCTGGCTCAACCATTTCCCAAGCCTTTTTAATGGATTTAATCTGCTCCATTCTCTCTCTGTCCTTCTTCACCTCCATGCTCTCTGCTTTACTTTTGTCACTGACCACACGCAGAGTCCAGTGTGGCTTAGTCAGGTCAAGGTTCTGCTCAAGCATGCAGAGACAGAAAAAAAAAACTATAAGCCACATGCACACTAACATCCCCGCTGAAGGTCACCGTACAACAATATATTAAAAGTGTGTCTCTTTCAATGAGCAACTCAGACAGTCTGGCACACAGCCAGCCAGACAGAATTATATGTTCTCTTCAATTATCTTGTTTTTATTGTAAATAGATCACTTTTGTTCATTTGTCATTATTGTGATGAGAATACTTTATCCTCATCCTTCACTAATGTTGTGCTACTAATGATGAAAAAACATTCAAAATGGACATTTGCTGAAGGGGATCAGTATTCTGAAAATATACCCGACACATTTCATTGTGTTTAGGATTTGACATGTAGAGTAAGGGAGAATAAAGGGGAATGACAGGAGCTACAGGTTCTGACTACTAAACCACGACCATTATACTGAGAAACACTGGATATGATATTACAGTGTGTGATAAGACAGGTCATCTTGTCACTTGTGGGATTTTGTTGATGCCAGTCTGTTTTTGTTAGCATTTCAGAGTTAGCTGACAGCAGAGACAATCAGATGTGTAAATACTGACCTGCATGGCAAAATAAACAAAAAATATTACAAAGAGATGTTAGGAATGAGTTCAACAACAGTCTCATTACAGTATGTGTGGTTTAGACAGGGATCTGTGAAGAGGAGTCAAGTATGTACTCCACTGAAGTGCTTCAACACCCTCCTCTCAAAAAGGCTAATATTACTATTTTTACTCATTTTTACACAATAACAGTCACAGTACCTCTTCTTTAAAACACAATACTATGAAAAATACACTATGAAACTGTATGTTCTTTGTTGAGAATACAAAAGCAGCGCATGACTAGGAATTCATATTGCCCTCTTGAATCTGACGTTGCTAAAACTCTTCTAATGAATGGTTTTGTTATGCATCATTGCCAGTATGAAAACCCAATTCAGTAAAACTTAAGAAACCCAAACAGTGATTAATTTACAGCTCATTCTTGGGTTTATGGATTAGAAACTTGTATGCATAATTCTTGTCCTAATTTGCAGCTGAATAATGCTGTGGTGTTTTGCTGTTGTGTGTCACAGTGCTGTAGGGATGTATTACCATTTCCTGCTTGGAGCCAGATTTGGACATGGCAGCTGGCTTCCCCTTCTCCTTGTCTTGTTCGGCTTTCCGATGTTGTTTGGGTGTGTCAGACTTGTGCCCATTACGGCTCGGTGTGTCAGCGGATGAACTTTTCAGGTCCTCAGGATTGTGTACTACATTTTGCAAACCGAGATATGATAAATTAAATTCTTCATTATCCACAAAGCTGATGTAAAACATGATGTTACTACAAATATAAAATTAATAAAATATTAAGAGGGTGTAAACATAGCCAATTTACACAAAACAAATGAATTATGTGGACATTTCCTTTCCAAACATTTCACATGGTCCAATTAATTCACTTATAAAATAGGTTCTCTCTTAATTCACACCATGACCATGTAGGAAAGTAAAGCTCAGCGGAAGTAGGAGTGTGACAGCAAACACTGCATGTGTTGTATCGTTGCATGTGTGCTAGATGGCACTGTTGTACTTTGTAGATAAAAATGAACACAATCCACAGTTGAAATGAGGCATTAACCATGAGTCTCACTTGCAGAGACACAGAGAGGCATAATAATCCATCATTTAGCCGAGACCCTGTCATTCTGCTCAAGCAGCTTTGGTGCACACTCATTCAGTTACCGTCATATGATATAGAAATTCAATGTTCAAATTGAATCTAATATCAATCTGCTGTAATTTCAAGATAAGATTGAAAACTGATTTTCTGCTGGACAAACTAAAAATCATAAATAATATTATGTACTGAGGATTTTACCCACCCTAAAGTATCTGTTTAGCGACTAAAATGTGTTCTCTTAATTGCAGAATAAAGAAAATGACAGCTAACTGGTGTTAACAGTATATCTTGGGGTTTAAAACAGAGATGCATAGATGTGCGCATTAAACATGCACAACAGTGTTCGGACTGCAGCTTGTTAAACAGCTTGTTAAAGAGGTTTCAAAGCTTGCGTGGCATGCAGTGCGTGTGCATCCATGTAGCATGTACGGAGCATGATCAAGGCCACAGCCTCACCACTGAGACAGAGTTAAACTGGGTGAAATTAATTCACTTTCCTGCTGAGATATTTCCCAGGGCACCAGGGGGCAAGAGCCAACTTCATTTGACTTCCCATTGACCCACTTTCACAAGCTCATTGGGAAGCCACTGGAGATACATGTGGACATTGGCTAACACGTACACACATGGACAAACCTGAACGTACCAGTGGTAAAAAACCATGACATGCTAACATGTATCTAGATGAACACACAGCATATCTAAGCATCACTGTTCATCTACTGGACCACATGGTCATTACTGCAATAAATCCGATGGCTCATCTCTCTCTGTAGTCAAAAAGCATCTCATATCTAGATATCTGGCTTGCAAATTTAGGCGTAACACCCACACAAAGATTCACATATCACACAGGCACACTTATCTGTAGATTTAATGCCATGAAAACTGAATGGGTAAATACAAGGACCACTGTCAGGGGCAAAAGACGAAAGAGAATTTCAATTCAACAACCAGAAGCTGGCATTTGTCTTCAGGCAGTCATGCCAATTGTCACCCATGCGGAACCTTTTTCACACCAACATCCACCAAATGTCGCAATTAATTCATCACTTCAGAATTTTTCAAGCGGCTTCTGGAAATTTCGAACCCCTGATTTTTCGAATCGATCCAATTTGTGCAGCATGATTAAAGGCAGAGGGGTAGAGTTGGTGGCAGAGGATAAGATTATTGCCTGAGCCAATGACCAGTGGGCACAAGAAATCACACTATGTGATCTGTGAAAGCAGCTGTATTCATTTGGCTTTCATTAGGCTTGTGATTAGAGGCCCCTGGCTAACGTAAGTAAAGAACAAACAGCGTCTGCTTTGGCCCCTGACACTGCCTACTGAGTATCTGCCACATTTTGCACTGAACACAAAAACAAGCAGTGCAAAAACAAACATGAAAGGGACATCAGAAAAACCGTCCAGAATAAAAAAGTTTTGAATGAAATCATAAAAATGAAATTGCCTAACAGCCCATGGTAGGGATTTTCGGGATACCTGAACAATACATAAATTAAACCTAATTAAACTTTTATTATGGAAAGACTTCCATGTCTTTCCTTGAGGTGACTAAATGTGTTAGATTGTTTGTTGTGGCATTTGTAATTGTCAAGTATTTACTTCTCATCTCATTCTTCTCCAAGTCTTTGAGCATTTTGACAAAAGCTGACTGAGAGTCGTCCAAATCCCAGCTCTTATAAAGCACCTCTGCCTGGACCACATACTTATGACCCTGTGAAACACAGACAGGAAAAGTCAGTGTACAACTTCCTTTACACAATTTTAAACACAGACAGATACGTGGATTAACGAAAAACATACATAGATCATAACGCGTGGCCTACAACATCATAAACCCTAAACCAACGTGAGATGAGAGTTATTTGTAAATATACAGCTGTAAACTTTTTGCTGTTCTCTGCTCTCTTTGACAGAAGCACATGCTTGACACACAGAATTCAGACAATATTTCAAGGTGAGAGTTAAAACTAATAGCGCAGGACATATGCTAAACAAAACAAAAATTACCCAATTATAACAGTTTAATTTTGTCCTGTGTTGATGTTGATTGTTCTAATAGAATCTAATAAATGCATTTGACAGAAAAATGCTTGTGATATTGTGTCTTGTTTGTTTTCATGTATTTACATATGTGTTTTTAAGTCCTAAACAGGTTACATTATAGGAACAATCACCATCAATCCACCATTATGGAGCATTGATGTGTTTGGTGAATGTCCCTGTGGTGCAGACCAGAGTCTTAATCACCGACCCTTTACTCCAAGTCTTGATCAATGTTCTTAGACCTGATCAGTAGCTGTTTATTCTGGCTTGCTGCTGATCTGTACGATCTGATGATTGGTGCCTTACTATTGATGCCACTACAGTTCTGTGTTACTTCATAGACAAGACTTAGAAAATAATTTGTTGTTGAAACGCTTGATATCCTATTGTAAATATTAAATGAATAGTGCTGTTATTCATGAGCACCTGCTCAAGGAACATTAAAATGATTGGTTGTTCACCACATGTATCAGTGGCATCACTAATGGTTATCACATCAAATAAATAAACCTTTGTTTATTTACCCTGTTTTATGGACCTGTGCACTCTAAGCACTGTGTGTGGCATGTAATTCTTTTGTGGATGTGAATGATGGTAGTGTGTATTATATACTTTAGCAATGAACAACCAAATGACAACAGGTCTGTTAAATACAGAGCCTTCAGACAATAGAGTGACTCATAAATCATGCACAAATCACTGCTCTCTGACAAGTTAGACAGTTTCTGCTGCTCGCCTCCTGCAAATTTTGTCTGGGTGAGGATGTGGGTGTGTGCATAAGTTCATGTGCATGTGTGTGTATGTGCATGCCTGCCAGCAATGGCGTTATCTGTATCTGGCAGTGAAAAATTGATATGAACACAGGCAGCAAGTGGGTGAGAAAGACAGAGAGGGAAAGTGAGATGCACGCCCGAGTGCATGTGCAAGTGAGATCAGAAGTGTGTTTGAGTAACAGCAGATACCACACAGACAGTTGTCAGTGATACCGTAGTCTCTGTGATTGAAGACTCCTCGTCTGACTGCCCACTTGTTAGCTGGAGAGTATCTACCACCTTGACTCCCTTGTCCTGAGCGGGGCATCCCTTCTGGCTCTGATTCTTCTCATCTGTATGGGCTGTAGCAGAGAGAGAGATATTGAACTCGGGTGATAAAGACAGATGTGACCTTGTGTAACTAATGGAAGCATCAACAGAGAAGAAGACGTTTTAGATGCAGGTTTTGAAAAGCTGTTGTGTGCAGTGCAGACTGAAATTATCATTTTTCCTTTCAGAGAAATTCTTTCAATGCCACAAGGGAGCCCCAAAGCCAAGTGAAGCTGAACACATTGTGTGACTGTGCACCAATGCAAATAAGACCATCAATCAGAAGTAAATATTCCCGATGAGTGTCACTACATATTTAACATTAAATTGGGCTGTAGGTATGTTTGTATTTATCACTGCATACCAAGGAGTCTGTAACTGTGTTTATAATGATTACAGTCTAATGCCATAATCCAGAGACACACACCAACGCCCCAGCCCCATGAAATTACCCCGAAGTTCCTGCAGTGGAAACACCCCTAATGTGCGCGGCTCCACTGCAGGACTCGATTAAAACAACATTTTTACGACACAGTATTATTGGAAAGTGTCTATACGGCCAGAAAAACAACAACTAGAGCAGTAAAAAAAAAAGAAAGAAAAAATGAACTGCCGCTCAATGATTGCGCGATGATCAAAACTGTTGCATGCTGCCTCAAGAGTCCTGTGGGTGCTGGTGGTCACACAGTGGAGACATAGCAGCTGAGAGGGCCGAGTGACAGGACGGTTCCTGTAAAGTTCCTACCCCCCTCTCTTTACCAGGAACACATGAGTGCTCACCTTTGTTAACCAGGAAGCAGAACACAGGAATAATCACATGGCCTTTCCCTATGCTGCCAGCCACCTCTGTCTCCTGATCCAGAATGGACAGACGTATCAATACATCTGGCTTGGAAGTCTGAAACTGAATTGTTCCCAGGATGTCTGTTGTCACCTGCACAAAGAAACTATGGGAGAGAGAGGCTTTTTCAACATCTCTGTTGAGAGGAAACCCATTGTGTTCTGTTATCACTGTCACACCTTGTTTCTAATAATAAAGCATCCCAGATCATACTGTACTGTGAGCAAGAATAAATGAGAGCTATTGGACGGCATTTGTCAGCAACAATGAAATTGCATATTAATCCCACAATGGTGATTCTACTGAACCTTTAAGTTAAATACCGTATTTATTCCATATATCTCTTACCGACATATGAGGTTTTTTTCATTGGGGATGTAATAATCCTGGAATTCCCTCACTGCAAATGTGCTGAGTGGGGCCTCACGGGACAGTTTTGGAAGCGGTTCCCTGAAGCCAATCAAGCGCATTGTCCACTTGGCACCAGTAGGAGGTGATTCAGGTGTGACAGCCTCTGCTACAAAGGTATAGCCAAGCTGGAATAAGAGATACAAAGATGTTCAATTATGACATCAAAAAAAAGAGGGAGTGTTTAAGACAGGTGCACATGGTGAAAACAACAACAACAAGAAGAAATTTTAATTTACTGTTCTCTCTTTTAGGCTTTATTTCACGTGTAATACATGAAACAGATGGTTTCAAAAGTATTTCATTAGTCAACCACAATGGTCGCCGAACAGTCAACAACAAGCTTGTACCCAGTTACTGATGAAGTTAGGCAGGAAGCATTACTAAAGTGGAGTGATTTATCATAGTGATAGAAAACTGAGAAAATGGTAATGTTACAAAATCACAAAAAATGCCAAGGACATGAAAACTTGAACTGTAAGGATAAGTTGCAACCACACACCTTGTTGGGTTGATAGAGATGGGTTGCTAGTCTGTTGAAGACCATGTCCCACTCCTCTCCCGTGTCATTATTTATAACATGCAGCAAACAATTAGGGATTGGTGAGTAGACCTTTGGTATCAGCAGCATCTCCTGAGGAACCAGGAATACCTCTCTTCACAAATAACAAAGATAAAGTAAACAAAATTTGTTTGAGCTTCTGAAATACAGTGTGCAGATACAAAAAAACAAGCAGAGAAAAGGGAAATCAGTCATTTACACATGAATCCAGATTTTTCATGTCAATTTGGCATTTGTCTTTCACTGAGGAGAATAACCTTGAAGTTACAATGTTCTCTAACCTAAAGACCAAGCTCCAGGAGTTGGCTGTGTCTTGAAGAGAGACAGAGTAATCAGCAAAGATGGTTTTGGTCCAGTCATCCTGCTGACAGGCATAGAGCTCTGCTCGCCTGACAGAGTGGTCAATAATAAACCTGCACAGGAAACAGAATGGGAAAGCACTCTCAGAAACATTTTATATCAAGTATTAAAACCACATTATGTAGTCAAAGGGCAATGATAAACTCTATGCTAAGAAAATAATGTTCACAAACCTTTTGTAAAATACATGACTCTGACTATGCTACCTAAGAGTGAAATCTAGTGGAAAAAAGGATTGAGGAAAATAGTTCATCTCAGCACAAACTTTGAGTGAGGTGGATGTTTCTGTCAGTTAAAAAAAACACTGAAATGCTGAAAGGCTCACAACACCCAGCAAACCCCCCCCCTACCCTCCATGCACACATTGACCAAGCTTTAAAAACGCTCATGCGCACACACACTTCCCGAGGCAGCGGGTCATTCGGCAGACGCTGCTAGCCGATTGGAACAAGGAGAGGATAAACAGCAGATGGTACCACTGGGAAAAGATGGAACACAATGTGGAAAATGCTCCCTGCCTGGCCGCCACAGGCCGCCACAACCAGGAGAGGGAGCATATTCTGGGCATGCGGTGCAACAGAGGGGCTAAACTAATGCCATACAATGTACACAGCACTTGGCACAGGACTGTGATAGGATTCATATTCTCTCAGATAATGACATATGTGCTACATTAAGGTGTGGAAAATAAGCATATAGGATTGAGAGTCATTGCTTTTATATATCTGTACAAAATATATTCTTCATTTACCGTAGCAAAAAGACAGCATGCTTATCTGCATCTGATTCAATCTTTGGCCACATGACTTTAAGGATCTCAGAAGCGATGAGATTCTCCTTCGTACCTGGATGACATGAGCACACAGACAGATATGAATATCCACCATTAAAGATGAAACAGCGCATGTTGATGCAAAACACACAAAACGATTGTTGTAGCTGACCTAGTTCAGGGCAGGAAAGGAAAGATCAGGGCACCTCAGTAAGAGGTGATAGGAGGAGATTATTCACACCTAGACATTAACTTTCACACTCATCTCACAGGACAGGTAACCACTCTGACAGAACCAAAGCTTTGATAAAAAGATGTTGCACTATGTGTTCATGGGCTTGTGTGTGTGTCCAGGTGTGTGTTTGTGTATATAACATAAAGAATCACTGAAGAGACAGTTGAGTGATAGATGTTTTCACATCTGTGGCATAGATGTCCTTGCATCCTCCCTCCATTCCTCCCTCTCTTTTCAAATGGTCACTTTTCCAAATTGATGCAGCCATTAGAGTCGCCACATCTAGCTATTGAGAGGTGAGATCTTCCATCATCTCTATTAAAGAGAAGGATGTAAAAAACATGTGGGGGTGAACAGCAGGTTTTTTGTACCACACTGTACCGTTGTATAAACAACATGCAATGTGCTGAGCAACTTGGCCATCTAAAAAATTAAAAGGCCAATACTTACTTTTCTTTAAATGGACTTGCAAAGTAGAGTTAAACAGGCAGAGTGTTTAAAATATGACTGGTGTTTTGCTGTTACTGCAAGTGCCAGCCCAAAAGCACAAGCAAATTAATAAAATTTGAGAGAACCATGACAGCTCTATTTCATGGAAGTCAAGCTCATCAGCCTGCTAATGCCACATAAACACTAACAATTGTTTTTAGCAATGCTGGAAGATGGGTTCCATTAGTATTCAAATACGTTGGATATTTGGTATGCTCAAACCACATTTTTAAGCCACACAAAATTAAGCAAAAACCCATCAACATTATAGCACACCATTGTTTTTCTGTGCAAATGCTGCATTAATGAGGCTGTTATCCCATATGTGGAAGTTACTCTGAGGTTGACGTTCTTACTTGTTGTGGCCAGAGAAGACATAGCTAGCCTTAGGGCCTGGCAATAAATAGAGAATGTCTGGACAATGCCCCCCCCCAGTATTTCCTCTGGAATCAACAGTGGTGGCACCACCAAAATGAGATAATTACTACCATGTCTACACAAACTTTGATACTGGAAATAATTAAACTGAAATCAAGAAACTTTTTTTTTTATTATCTGCAACCTGTACCTGAGCGGCACTGAAACAGAACAGGAAACAAAAATAAAACATTGTGCCAAAACAGGAATGCTGAATAAATTTAGAGGAGAAGCTCTTCAGCTGTCTCATTCTATTTATTGCCTCCTTCTTTCCTGTTGCCTTGTCTTCTCTTCACCATCTTTGAGGTTTGTCTGTCGATGCAGGAATGTTGTGTTCATATGTGCTTGTGTTTCCCTCGTGTGTGTATCCCCTCTGTGGCCACCCCTCATCTGTCAGGGTGTATTAGTAAGAGTGGCAGTCTCATCAATACGTATTTGTGCCTCTGCTCAGAGGCTCAATATATGCCATCGGGCTCAATCAAACAGTGAATGTAACAAGCAGAAGATGTTTTGTGTGTATCTAAATAATAATCTACAAATGAAACACAGGCATTGTTTTGTTTTTGTTCTTCGTTAACGCTTAATTTAATCTTTAAGCTTGCTTCATTCCAAGAGATGTATCTGTTCTGAAAGATGAGAGGTAAATCTGAATTAATATATTTTCCATGTGTGTGTATCAATGGCTTTACCAGGTTTTGAGGCATTGATGATTTCTCGCACCAAGTGCCCCTTGAATCCAGCCTGCAGAACGGTGGCCGCCTTGACCTCCTTGACTGTTGGCTGCCTGTCTCTCCAGTTTTCTGGAGGCTTCGACTCTGTATCTACTTAACAGGAGGGTAATATCAGTAAACACCATAGATGTTTGTTTGTTATGCTACTACAGTGTTTTAATCAACTGACTTCGGCACATATTTACTGTGAGAAGGTAATGAGGATATTGTGCAGTTTAAGGAGTTAGGTGCAACTGACAAAAACTGTTAAATCTGTGACACCCAACATTGTACATTTTAGCTATATACTCAGACTTGTGTAAATCACCTACATGCAGGTAAGCCTTCTTTGCAGGCAGAGGTCAAGAGTGAAGGGTCAGTGGTGAGGACCAATACAGCAAACTTTTCCTCTGCTGTCATCTTCTTACCCAGAGCCTCATACAGCATGTGGTAAATTGCGGAGTTGAACACCTATTAGAGACACACAAACACATGCACAAACACCATGTGCACAGGAAATAGAGGAGAGATTTTAGAATAATATGCAAGATGCATTTATCTGTAAATAGATGTAGCAACTGCCAATCAAACACCAAAGAAAGAAGTAATGTGGGGTATTCACTGAATCTAAAGCACAACTGTGTGCCATCACAAGTGAGTTACCTTGTGGTGTTCCCATTTTTCCAGAGTGGTATTGATTTTTGGGGGACAATGAGCTTCTTCTAGGGATCTTCTGGCTGCCAGCAGGTCCTGCTCATCACTGAAGGAAGCTACCACTCTGGACAGGGCTCTCCAGATGGATGAAGCCTGCTCCGTGAAACGGGCACTTTCCTGTTAAAAGATGAAAGCAGTGGGAAAAGCAAAATCTTTATTTACTTCCACAATTTAAAGCTGTTGTGTGTAACTTTCAAATGTCTGTTAAATGTCCATAACCTACATAGAAGCTATCACTAGATGAGATAACACAACACCCATTAAACCTATCAGCTCCACAAATCTCTCATGGTCTTTTTCAGTATTTGTTGTTTTGAAGTTTGTGTTGGCCGGTGACATTCCCACCCTACACACAGGAAACAAGGCATTTTTGCTGACAACTCGAAGAAGCGCCCAAAACACAGTTCAATGGATTGTACTGCGAAGAAAAAGTCTGGATTTTCAGCAGAAGAAATACAACCAAAGAAAGAAAGTTTAAGTTGTTTAGTCATTACTGTATTTTTCACTCAGTTTAAGCTTTGTACTATTCAAGGAAGAAACCTCAACATTTACAGGGAAATTAAAACAAAATGCAAATCTCCCCTGATATCAGAAATGGAAATAGAAAGGTGAATATATCAAGGAGCAGCAGGTGGCAGAAAAGAGCAGAGAGGATGGTAAAATGAAAGTGGGCATATCTGCCTGCATATTTTAACTGTTCTGAAGGTATTTATTTTCAAAAACTGGCGCCATGCAATGTTTCCTTGAACTGCAATTGAGCTTCTCTCTGTAAAGCAGCATTCACTCATAAATAGAAACAAAATCACTGTTTACTGTCCAAAAGAGCTAAAATCATCTCGGGTCTCTCTGAAATCCACAAAGGCTTTAGTATCTAATGGGATCACTGGCAAATTGTCACAACTACAGGCCTTGGTCACCTTGGCAAGTTGTGAGATGACAGTTTCTTCATCCCCAAAGATGAAAGGTGTCCTGCTGCACAGGTGGATGTGGTAGCCCAGCGCTGCCTTTGTGTGGAAGGACAAGACATGGCGCCTGGAGGCAAGAGAGAGAAAACTGAGCATTTTGAAAACAGGCACACAAAATCCAGGTTTCCTGCACACTATTAATAACTCAAAAACTGTGATTCACCACCTTTTTGGTATGTGACCCTTTAAAGAGACTCAAAAAGGCCTATACACAACTCTTTGTCAAAGGATGCATAAATTGTTGTGTAGACTACAAAGATGCAAGAAATGAATTGTGAGAAATACAGAAGTATCCAGCACTCATCACCCTGTGGCTCCACAGTTAGTGGGGCATATAGACTAGTGACTGATTGGAAATGCATGAAACAACAGTGCATTCCACTGAATAAAATCCCTCTCAAGTCTTAATAGGGCAGCCATGTTTCTGTCAAGTAATAGTGAGTGGGTCAAACGGTCAAAGAGCTGTAGCCTAATGTGCTTTCTACCAAGTGTCAAGCTCAGTTCACAAGGTCTGGTCAGACATGAGAGAGTGGAGCCCCACTTGCTTGGCCCCATTAGCTTTACATAATTTAGCCATCACAGTCTAACTAGATGGATGAGCATTGAGGCAGAGCTGGGCTTGAGTTGTAGGAGAATAGGAGATTGTACAAAAGGGATACAAATGGGAGAGTGAGAAAAGAAGAGGAGTACAACAAGAGTGGAGAGAAGGAAGGAGGATGAGACAAATGGAAAGGAAAAGAAAAGATCAGAGGAAAACACAATCTCTTCAAAATTAAGAGATGAGCACGATGGGTATGTTTAAGTGTTATCGATGAAAAGCAGAAGAACCACATACAGATGGGCAGACATGAACACCAAAAAAGAAAAGGTGTTTTAAAAATGATTGCTGTCCAACAGGATAGACATATCAGCTATTATCTCTTAGAGAGTGTACTATGGGGCATATGGGCATGATAAGTTGAGTGCTATGTGTGTGATTATGGCTCTGTGGTAATTGCACTGCTTCGTACCTGCACCTGACCCCAGAAACTAGGCCCTCTGCTTCTAGGCCAAGTAGCACCCATTAATAGAGACTAGGACAGATGCTTTTTACTGCTTTTCAGAGCATCTGAAGTACGCAGATACCCTCTGCTAACTTTATGGTAGCTTTAAGTGGATCTCTGCACAGCTGCAAACACCACAACAGTTACATGTTTATCAATTTATTTCTTCCATCACAAGCTCTCACTGGTCATGCGAGAAAAATGAAAACTCTTTTATGGCACTATCTCCTGATGGGAATTAGAATTTAGGGTAATTTTGAGTTATTAGGTTTAATCTTGTTAAAATTTGAAACATGAGGGTGAAATTGCATTACATAAATGTATCCTGAAAACTGACATAATAGATGAGCATTGTAGAACGGTAATATTGAGGAGATGAGCCAGTCTAAATATCTGATAAGCTGACTATGGACATATGTGAAGCCTTTGCCAGATATACTGTCAACTATTTAATTAGCACTGTGTGTTTACATCAATATGACCTCATGTATACAAGAAGCACAAGCATATTAAATAATATATTATTAGTAATATATGTTTAGAATATTAAATATTCTAAACATGAAATGACACAGTACATACAGGACATACTACTGTAATTCATAAATGTGTGTGTTTTTTATGACGTCAAAGTGACCTCGACCTAAGCTTGATCAATGTGGAACATGGTTACGCTTGCATGTGTAGAAAAACTACTTGGTTTGGGATTGAAGAGTGCCTGGAAAGAGAACGATCAATGCTGCCCTACCCTGGAGGTAAGTTCAGCATGTCTGCCTTGGAGGAGGTGGTCTTCATGGTGAGAATGGGCAGCTGAGACTGCAGACTCTTCCAGGAGTGAGGCTGGCCGGTGAGAACTGCAGACCTACACTCTGCTGACATTTCCTTTTCTAATTGGTGTTGAAGAGGGGAGTGAAAAGGTGTATTGGTCACAGACTATAATCAAATATCACAAGCACAGTAGGTCACATTAATAATTCATAAAGATATTATGAATATTTACATAAACTGTGTATTTGAAATTGGTTTTGATATAGGTATGATTTGTGAGTATTGAAGGAGAGAGTTATAATTGCTGCTGAAGACTTTAGTGAAGCTCCTTACATTACATTATCAGAAAATCCTTTTGTATCCAAGTACCTTTGTTCGTGTGTGTGTGTTGATGTGTGAGTGTATAGATAGATCCTTACTCTCCTCAGCTGAATCTCCCCAAAGAAGCAGAGCAGAGAAGCTGATGAGGATCTGGGAGGGTTGCAGGCTGTCAACACACAGGTAGTGAGTGCCTCTCACCTCTGAGCACCTCTGAGTGGGAGACACACAAAAGCACACACACACACATACTGGACTTAGTTATCAGTAAGAAGACAGACATGGAACAGAAAAGGAGAAAAAGAGCAGAAAGCCATAGGGAGGGATGATGGATAAAAGATGACTTAGTGGAAGAGAATCTGGAGGAAATTATAGAAGAGGGGAAGAGAAGGGATGAAAAGAAGGTAAGAGGAAGACATAAGAGCAGATAGAAAAGAGCTGAAGAGCTAAAGAAGAGATTGCACCTGTGTAGGAGAGGGCAAGATGGTGAATGTAGCGGTATAAAAAAAAACTGTGAGAAAGACAGAAAGATAGACAAATCAGGGGATAACGATATAGGCAGGAAAAGACAGGTAGAGAACAAGAAAAGAAGTAGAGTGTAAAGAAAGACAAGCAGAATCAGCACTCTGTACGTGCAGACATGCAACACACACTCTCAAAAATAAAAAGGCCTGCACTAATGCAAAGACTACTGCACTTCCAGATGACTTGCAGTATATGCATGTGATAGGAACATGCAGTTTACATTGAGAACTTGACGTAGTCAGTCTGCTTCACAGTTCTGGCCATGTTTCTGCTGCTTTGGCTGCAGTGAACTGGACCATGGTTAAATTTGGAAGTCTCTTCACTCACTCATCATTACTCGCAAAGGTTTGCACAGCTTGCTAACATTATATATCTGCAAACTTCTGACCCCATAAAAAACAAATACATCTCTGCTCCATGAGTTGTTGATTCCAGGCTCTGAAAAAAAGACTATTGGGTTCAAAATGTCTTGTCAAAGCATGAAAAGATCATTGTCATTAATCAGTGCATACAAAGCTAGGCTGGATAATACATTACAAATCATGTGTTTGTATGCAATGTGCATCTGCGTGTGTTTGCAGGTGTGTACCTCAGGGCTTGCAACAGCAGATATCACAGGTAGGGATCCTGAGATATGAGATGATCCATTGCAGTTGCTACCTGTTGCAGTTTTGGGCAGGACAGTGTTCTGTAGACAACAGATAAGTTAATGACAATATATCAGTTACAAACAGCATGAATATGTAAAATCACAAACCTGGAATTATGTAGGAAAATAAATTAAGTATGACCACTGGATAAATTAATCACTGGGTTATTTAGAGATGCATAATGTACCTTAAAGTGAGATTTATGGATATGATGTGTGTAGAACTGTGATTTATGGAACACTAATAGAGTCCTAGAAGGAAAAACACAAATAAATGCCAGTTATTTCCATGCCTTGTTAACAAAAGCAATTACAATCTTGATTGCATAATTTTTTAGGCACTCAACTAACCTATTTTCAAGACTGTTTTGTTACTCTATAAATTGCTACAGTATTTTGTGCAATACATATTTGTCTATTACTGTGTCTCACTCAAAGCATTTAGCAAAGTCCTCCAGATCCATCCAGGTCTGCAGCAGGGTGGCTTTGACAGGAGGTGAGAGTTGCGGAGTTATAGGCTCCTTCATTGAAGTTTTGGGGCGATCTAGAGTTGGAGTATGAAGAATAGAACTCACATTAAAATTATTCATATCTGAAGTAATAAAGAAAAAATCATGTCCTTTCAAGCTGAGAAACATCTGTGTTGACTTGTGTTTTTCATGCTACACTAAACACCAAATGTATTTAAAAATTGCCTGTGAAATCTACCATTTCAAAATGCTGTGAGTAACAAAATGCCTTTCCTCTAGTGACTCATAGCAAGTTATCCTGGACTCAAATCATTATCTTAAACACAGTGAATCGAATTGGCCAAACTCCCACATAATGGCATAGTGTAAGCGCACATGCACATCCATACTCCCACTCACTGACTCCCACTATCTCAATGCATGCAGAGCAAAGCCGTAGACATATGCACACAGACGCACTCTCTACCCAAAACACACACAGACACACACATGCACATACACACACACAGAGTTGCTCTGCCCCCGAGCTCTACTCAAAGCGAGAGTCTGATCAGAGAGCTGAGGTGGCGAGGGCCAGTGTCTCTGCTGCTGAGCAATGGTGGTCTGCTCACTCAAACTGCAGGTGTTACTAAGCAACTAAACGGGGGCAGAGAGAAGGCAGGGAATTGGCCGGTTGTCATAAGACATAATTTCAGTCCCATCTTCTTCAAAGTGTCGATGGAGTCATGGAGAGAAAGATGGATGGAGTGGAGGCGAGAGATGCAAATTCTTCTAATCACATTAATTGGACTATGCTGCACAGATGCTGTTCAAATCAACCAATAACGGAGACCTTTACTACTTTCATTAAGTCCAATAAACTAGAATTAATGAGCATCTGCCCTTTCTGGCAGCTTAATATTTGACCTCGGGTGAAGTGATTGTGTGTACAGATAAGGTACAGATTATTTTCAACATCAACGAGGGGCCCAGCATTGCAAAGGATCAGCCTTTACCATTGGAGATGTCATCATTGTCCTTCCTCCTGTCCTCTGCAGTAACCTAGAGGGACAGAGAGAGAGAGAAAACAGAGAGAGTGAGAGAGGCATGAACAGTGAGTTGCTGATAGAGTAACACTGCCAGAGATATGCCTCCACCCTCTAGTGATCCCATGCCAGCTGTGGTGTTGCGCCATTCTCGCCGAACACCACAGGACACGAGACACGGTTTAATGTGACAAGGGCTGCTCCTCCCCTGCTAAAAACACCACCAGGGAATACCAGCTCTAATTTACTTCGACTGTCAGTGACAGATGAGGAGTTATGTTGTTTAGCATGTTATTTCTCTTAGAGGGAAATTACTCAACAGCTCTGATTTCATGCTCGTCTGCCCAACACAATAAAGAAATATAGCTAATGGGTCATTATCAAATCACTAAAATACCATCTTCTTCTGTCTGAGGAAGACAGGACATGATCTGGTCATGATGACATTACTAAAGTTTTGATAACAAAGCTGGATTCAAGTCCAAGCAGAGGGGTGCACCTGTATCAACTAGTGGTACGTTCCTCCGGGTCCCTTTATTTGGGATTTTCAGTGCTCCTTTGCGGAAAAATTTTGGTGAATGTCCAATAGTTTACGCAGCTCTGAGTAAAAATTATTGCTTTATGTCGTATAACTTCAGCAAGTCCTGCCAAGACTCTCTGATGAGTCAGAGTGAGTGTGTGTGTATCTGTGTGTGTGTGAGTCAACACTTATTTGAATAAGTTACCAGAGACCCAGACAGATATAAAGAGGCATTGTGATTGGGAGGCACACTTGACCTCCTCTCCACCACTATAGCAACACCTTTCTGCAACAGAAACGTACGTGTGCATGCGTGTGTGTGTTCACAAGAGTGCATAAAACTTTTAATAACACTTTAAGGCATGGTGTGTCCTGTCCACCCACATCATGCCACTCCATTCGATCAGTTGTCTTACCTACGTACAGTAAGAAGACACAGAGACTGATAGATCTTACACACAGGCCTCCTGGGATTTTAACCTGCTGCTTTCACAGGAGGCAGTTTTTTTTTTCTGTGATCACATCACAGACATGAGTTGATGGGTGGAAGAGGCCGTGTTTCTTTAATCCAATGGGGCTTTATTTTACACAGCCGGAGTTAAATCTTTGCTCTCCATATTTCACATTTCATCACAGACTCTCCGTATTTCACATTTTTCTCTGAAGTATGCCCCAATTCATGCATGAAAAATATGACAAAAAAAATTAAGTTAAAAATCTCTTTGTGGCAGTTCACAGGCACACAGAAATCCATAGATCTTACTGCCCAAACTGGACTCTGGGAAGTGTAGTTTGTCCGGCAACGACAAACTGAGGCCATGGAGGTTCTTTAGTGATTTAGTGATTATCCACATTCCAGGCATATTAGAGGTCAAAACTGCACGCTTACTCCAGGGTCTAATGCTTTAACCCACACTATAGTTGAGTGAGTAGGCCACTGAGGGTATTAGAGACATCATGTGATACCACTTTTTCTATCCAAGGAGCAAGGCACAGATTTCGAGTCTGCTGGTCAGCGTCGATAGAGACAGAGGGATCAAAAACAGGAAAAATTTCTTCTCAGTTGATGTATGGTCTTCTGAGCACGTGACCCACCACGTGCTTTGCGAAAAGCGGGAAGACACTTTCGGTACAAACACAGCATGCATATGACATATACACAAACCAAATCTGCATGAGTGCATGTGCGCACACACATCAAACGACACATCAAATTAGCGTGTCCATACTGCCCTAGCCTAACCGCTCTATAACTGGTCACAGTTACACAAGAGGGCGATTAATATGAACTCTATTTTTTCTCTGTATGCTAGGAGTGAAGTGTAATAATGAACCCCCCAGGAGATGCAGACACTGATGGCTCACCATCTAATTGCACTGCTTTTTTCATCAGCACAGTACACGACCTCTCCCTGTATGAAACCCACGCGCCCCGTTCACCACCACCATACACCAGAGATTCTCTTTTCCCATATCTCCCTGTGTCTTGCTCCGCTTTCATCTCTCCCTGTCCAACTGTCACTTTCTTTCCATTTTTTCCAGCCCCCCTCCTTTCTTATTCGGTACAGTTGTCCCCCTCTCTTTATTCCTCTCTATCTTTGTTTCTATCCTTGTCTCTGTGTCTATGTCTCTCTGCTGCTGCCCTGAACCCC
>OMNW01005106.1:15071-28869 GCA_900303245.1 Selene dorsalis | reverse complement strand
ATTGATCTCCATATGGAAGATGTTTTCTTGTTATCTTTACTCCATAGGGAGATCAGAGCACAAGCTAACTAATGGCTAAATGAGCAGAAGAACAGAAAAGCATAAATTATACATGTTGCTTAATTTTTTGGAGTTTTAAATCATTTCAGTGTACACACTGCTCTGAGACTGAGCCAACGCTGCTCTTGGCACGGTGGGAGAGAAAAGGGCTGGCAACCTCAATGAACCGCTCTGGTTTTGACAAAGGGAGCTCTGCAAAAAGAGAAAAGAAAAAACCCTTACACATCATGCCAACACTGCTTTTTCACACGCTTTCTGCGTTTTCTTTTTTTTTACTCAGAGATCAGCTGATGTCAGATATGCCCAAACTTGAAACTATTTACAATACAGAAATGGTGTACCTATCCCCTTCCTATTTTCATTTGTGCATGTGGGACTGTATGCCCTCTGTACTGTAGGTTCTAAATCTCCTGTATTAACACTCTCTTGCCTTTCTAGTCATATTTATTTATGAAATTCACCTACACTATTTCTTTGATATCCTCCCCTGCATCCTCCTGCTGGTTTCCCCTTCATCACCTTTTTTCCCAAACTTAATTTTAACATTTTTTTATTCCCTGCTTCCTGTCTCTCACTCACTCCGTGGTTCAGCAGTGACCACAATCTCCTTCTGCTGGCGGATGAGTTTCCAGGGAGGCACAGGTAGCGGTTTGCGTG
Organism: Selene dorsalis; assembly: GCA_900303245.1. NCBI lineage: Eukaryota > Metazoa > Chordata > Actinopteri > Carangiformes > Carangidae > Selene > Selene dorsalis. The sequence goes on along the minus strand of OMNW01005106.1, from coordinate 28,152 downwards.
GTGGCTCCAGTTGGCATGCCCGGACTCTGGTCAACAGGACTATGTGACTGTACAGCAAGGAGAGATTGTATCGACGAAGGGACTCTGAGCAGTTTGCCTGTGATCAAGTATATCGACAAATAAACAGACATAAGCTTACATGTAGTACCCACTAAACATACAAACAAATATTTAAAAATGCAGTTCAAAGTGAAAAAAAAACAAAAAAAAAATACTGTCACCTGAAACCAATTCTACAGGTGAATCAATTCAAGATTTCACAGGAAGATTCTGATCCAAGATCAGAGTGCTGAGGTCTTATAATCCCTCCAACAGAGAGGAAACTGTCCACCAATTAGCTTTTGCATGGGTGTAAATAATAAAACAAGTGAAGCCTGTTGAGGCAAAGCATCCAAATAGAACACAACATGCCCCCAGATCACAAGCACTGTTATGTTTCATCTCCACCACCCACTGCTACTGTGGGGTTTTGTGCATTTCCGTATTAATGTGCTATATGGTGACTTCAACAGCACATATTTTGAAAAGTCTTGAAACTCAATTCCACAGTTTTGATGAAAACATAATTATATGATATCACTTATATTTATGTAAAATTATTATATATAAGTCGCACATATATAAATCAATAAAGTCAATAAAGCAGTGCTTGGGTCATTGATCTCTGTACTGCTGCCAAGTCTATAAGGAAGATCTAATGTACTGTAATCTACAGTTTTTATGGCTAAATGTGTGTCATGCAACAATGTAATGAAAGAGCAAATGTGTACTTTATATCTGGTAATCAAGAGAGGAGGAATAGTGAACTGACATACCATTAGGCCAAACCCACAGGAATTATGTGGCTGGAAAGGATAGTAGCTGGCACACACCACTACCTCTGGGGAACCTGAGAAACACGGTAGAAGGATTTTGTCAAGGTAACCCAATTAACATAATCACAGGTAAACATAACAGACATATCCAAACTCGCACAACATACACAAGTACATGGACACACATGCATGTTGTTATTATTGTAGACGTTGTTGTGTAGCATTAAACAGCAGACTTTTGAGGCTGACTCTGATTAAACATACGGATTAAATAATACTTGTAGCATGTAGCAATGCAAAATTATAATGGCAAAAGACAATGAAACTAAATTTCCAAACCAATTTTAGGTCAATTACTGGAGCATGAAAGTACTGCAGACCTTTACAGGTATGATGAAAGCAATGAGACGGTGTCTAGGTTATCTACGGATGGGCCGGACTCCGATAGTGCATCTTAGAGTACATCTTAGAGTATATTGTATAAGTGAGCGCATGCGCCAGAAGACATGGAAAATCAATTTGAAGGACCATGGTGAAGAGAGATGAGAGCACTGCCAGACTAACATAAAGGCTACACATTAAGAATTGAACAGAGAAGTGGTTCTCACACTGCATAGTGATTTATACATTTTGATTTATGCATTTCAATGGAATATAACAGTGAGCATGAAAACGACGAGGGAGAGAGAGAGAGTGTGTTTGAATGTGTGTGTGGTGGCACAACTTCATGCATGTCATTAAAAAATAAATGTTTTGTTAAGTAACACCACTTTGTGTACAGAAGGCATTTCATTATGGTAATACCAAACACAAACACTTAATTATCATAAACAAGTGGAATTGTAGGTGAACCAAGAGACAGACTACTGTCAAAAGGAGCAGGTGGGGGAATATGAGAGAGAGAAGTTAATTCACTGCTGGAGCACAATTGCAACAAAATGTCATGTTGTATTTTTGAATATGACAATAGTTTGAACGCAATACAAATTATGTAAAAGGGAACTTCTTGCTTGTGTAATTCCTTTGTATCATGTAGCCACATATGATTTTCATCACAGTGTTATTTCTAAAATATTATTTCAATCAAAAATTCTGCTTCAAATTAAATATGCAACCTAAATAAAGGCTTTATATTTCTGCTGTAATGACCTGAAACTACTTCAAGTCTCTCACTCGTTTCTGAGGACATGTTTCAGTCCTGCCTTCATCAGATAACCACACTTGACTTAGGAGGCTCCTCTGCCCTGCGGGAACACCAAATAATTCACCCTGCCACTGCTCCCTCTGCTGGTTTATTTATAGTCCGCCATACACACATTAACCCTTCCTGTACTTCATAATACATGAGCTTGGGAAAACAGGTGATGCCTGAAACGAAAGGAAGGAGACAGCACTGGCACACTGATGACAGGGCTCAGAGGAGGACGTATTTTGGGTGTGATTGTGGATTTAGGCCTGGCCAGCAGAGCAATACTGTGACTGCTGCAAATGTACAAGGGTTATTACTGCCATAAGAAAATGAAATCATTGATAAGTGCAAGTTTCTGTGGGACAATGAAATATTCATTGTCATGCTCTATACTAGTTGAATTATGGATGCTGAGGGAGAAAACAGAGATTTATACACACTGCATTCACATACATTCATACAACTATACATCACTCACTGTCTCACACACACACACACACACACACACACACACACTTTTTTTTTAATGAATACACAAAGCAATAAACATATTATGTGAATACAAATGATCACTAATGGCTGATTGATTCAATTGCCTCACTCAATTAGATGAGCATGCACAGTGTGTAATTGAGATATTGAGATGCACTGTATGTTTGTGGATACGTGTGTGTGTGTGTGTGTGTGTGTGTGTGTGTGTGTCACAATTCTGGCCTTTACTTTTCTCTTGTTCTGGCAGCTGGCTGGCGCTGTCACTCAGGCTGGAATCTCTCCCTGCAGTTGGATCCACAGTCTGGGGCTTAGCCTCTGGTAAACTCTCATCAGGGTGTGTAAATACAGGAAGAGTGTCTTCTAAGAAATTCCAGATTTTCCCCCTAGATCTGAGAGGAAGTTAAAGACAATAGACTCAGAAACTTTGTAGTTTTTGTTCCTGTTCTTGTACTGTCCCTCCATTTGCAGTACATGGGCTGCACCATTTCTCTCAAAAATAAAGTAGACTGCATAGCACAGTCTTCTTTTGATATTAGCATATCCTTTACACATTTTTTAATTTCTCCTCACAGACACAACACAACATAATGACAAAACCAGTCAAGTATGAAGATGGAGCAAACACATGTATGGTTTCTAACCTCCTTTGCTATCTCCATACTTTCAGACTGACAGTGGCAATACTATCATGGTATCTAAAGGTAATATACCAGGAACAGTGAGTATTATCTTGGTGTGATTAGCAAGTGAAAGGCAGCTAGACTTGATATTGTATTTGAATGATTCACTTGAACAAGCATATGAAGGATTTTGAAAACATTCAAATCTGTAATAAAGATTTGTGCTAAAGGTTGTGTCTGCAGAGCCCATGACTGCCTGCTCCTTCTGCTACCAACTGGTTAAAATCTGGCTTGAATTACACAGTGTTCCTCCCCTTTGCAGTTCAAAAGAAACTCTGTTACAGTTGCTCCTCTCTCTGACTCTCAAATAGCAAATGTCCTGTCAGCTCAGGAATTGTGAATGATAGTAACAGTGGCAGATAACGAGACACCAGATACTGAGTAAAAACACAAATACTGAGTAAAAAAGAAGAAGCCATATTTAATATATAACTTTGGATGTAGTTTTCTGGTGTACATTAATGGCTGCTCTAAGTATCAGCCAGAATACTGATTTCCTTATTGCTTATTCCAACCAGGTGTCACTGGAATTGAATATGATTATGTAAATGAAAGCCTCTGTTTGGATGTGCTCGTGGATAGGAACACATAAGACTACGTACCCATGTGTCACAAATCAATCTGGAAGGCAAACACAGTCATGCCCAATGCCTGTACGTGTTGATAGACTCCCCAGGCGACTCACTAACAGAAGCCAACCTGCTGAGCTAGAGAGAATAACATTCCCAGCTCCAATCCAAAACACCGTTGCCCCATTAAAGTTCCATCACTGACAAGCTGAGATTCTCCACAACACGCTGCCTCTCTTCCCCCTTTATTACATATCTCCTTGTTTCCATTTTAGACCATAGTCATTTTACCCCAAAGTGTGATTTTTCATACTGCTGTAGACTGATATACTTCTCAATCACAATCTCTATAGTTTTGCAACAGTACACATTACAAAACAATAAACTTGAGAAGGAGAAATATCCCTTGTAAGTCTGTGAGTCAGTTAAGTGTCACAGCCTTTATTGTGATAAACTACTAGAGATTAGATAGTCTGTCTGCTTCTCACTTCTCACTTTTTTTGTACAAGGGAAGTGAAGAGCCAAGGTAGAGAATGTCAAACCATCTATCAATGACACAAAGGACCATTTTAGAGCATACCACTAAAGACAAAGAAGAAGAGGAAGGTGGACCAATAAAGATCTTACTTTATAGGCCTGATTTCGGGAATCCAGCCGGTGAGGGTGTGGATAAAGGTGAACTCACCCATCTCCCCACAGACCTCCGACACTACACTAAAACACATATAAGAAACACATAAGTTGCCAAGCAACTGACAACAACAACAGATGTAATTTTCTCTTTTCAAAAACCATGCGGGACTGTGTATTCAGTCTAATAGAGAAAGGACATGATGACAATAGAAGTAATAGACACTGTAAATGTTCACCATTAACCAAAATTACAAAATTAATGTTCGTAATTAAAATCTATTCTGAAATACAACAAACAAACAAACAAACAAACAGCAAAATGACAACATGAGACAACTGTGTGGTATTGTATTTACCCTGCCTGATCTTTTTCTACTTTCTGTGCAACTTAATGTCAGCTACACAGACTGAGTTTATGTTCTACATTTTAAAGTATGAATTACTTCAGGGATTTCATAAAACTCTCTAAATGATTTCTGAGCGTGAGTGTGTATCCTTCACACCCAATTTTCAGTCAAACAGATGGCTGCAGCTGCTCTAATTGGTCCTCTTGTGGCCAACCTGGTCAGTCCATCGTTATGACAGCCAAGGAAGTGAAATCAATACATCTTGATTGGTAATGTTACAGTCCATAACCATTACAAAAAGCTACTTAGCACCAAAGTGAAAGGAGTCCTCTACTTCAGCTTTCTTTATTAAAAAATGACAACAAGATTTTTAAGAGCTCGAGAAGACACCTGGGTAATCCTTGCTCAGTATGTAGAACTTTCACTACACCTTATAAATGATTCACCTGGAGAGAGACTCCTTTGTTTCCTGTCCTGGATAAAACATTTATGTCTCGACCTTCTGTGGACACTGGAACAGCCACCTTTAAACACGCCATGTCGCCCCATCACAGACACGCACACTGCCTGTCTGTCACCAAATTCAACTCAGCCCAAGGCAGAGATTAAGTTGGGTGATGGTGTGGTTGAGTCAGCAAAAGGCTCTCTGTGGAGAGTGTGCACTAATGTTGGTGCTCCATGTGTGTTGACCAGAAATACACTCCCGGGACTCAACCCTGATTTTGTCCTATAATAGTACTGTGAATTACTGGATATATCCAAACAATGAATTTAAAATTAGACAATAGCACAACCCTGGAAACTACTTTACTGAAGGGTTGGTTTTACAGGGTGAGAACAAAAGGTTAGTGTGTATAATGTGTGATGTATTTTACAGTGGTGATATCAGAGCCAGGCTGCCTAGTGGGTATGTACTTGCAATAAGACTGAGTCTGTTCTTAAGCTGTCTTACTTTAAGACTATAACAACTGTTTCCTAACTCCCTGAAGCAATGCTGATATGCTTATAGAGTTCATGTTGGAATAAACAGTAACTCACTTCGTGTTAGCCACTTTAATGAGAGCCTTAGCCAACAACATTGGCCACAGCTCTGACTGGCAGGTTGAGGCAGGGAGAAGAAGGTTATTTTCCTCATCAAACGGCATGTAGTCATCTATTGTGATCTTCCTCCAGCAACCCTGAAAACAAAGAAGGAGGACACAGTGAGTGGACATGTGGTACTGTATAACAATCGTTGCACCTCAAATATTAACACAATGAAACACTGGCATTAGCTGGAGAGCTATCAGCTGTGTCAATGTTCTTTACCATCATCAAATCATCTGGTTTGCCACCAGCTGACTGGTAACATCCAGTCATACATGTTTACAATCAGCACATCACCACAACATCTCTGATCTATGGATTTAATATTCATATTCCATATTTCCCCTAGTATTAGCTAAGCTTGCCTCTTTGCATCTTGTGTGGTGTCAGAGCTTGTTACATGCTATCTGTGGAGTGGTCTGTCTACTGGCCGTCTGGGGGAGTTTCACACTGCTTGTTAGAAAAAGCAGCACAAGCAGATGATAATCTGACTGACTGTTCACAGCTGTGCCTCCCTTATCTATGAGAGCAGTGTGCACAAGCAATGCAATCCTATATACAGTGCGGGAAGGCACACTCTCTCTCTCTTGATTCTTCCACTATCTCGTCAAACCATCGCCCCGAGGAGGAGCTTGATGTGTTCACAGATGGGGTAAAAGAGAGTGCGAAAGGGCAAGTTAGAGGAGAACTGAAGAAAAAGAGGGGCAGACAGAGTTGTTGGATGGTGAAAAAGCAGGGTGGCAAAATGAAAACAGGATGGATATTCACAGTGGCGTGAAGGAAGAAACAGCAAAAAGACTGGTGATGAACAATAAAGGATGAGAAAAGATGGGGAGGCTATGAGTCAAAATAGGCAGGGAAATAGGAACGATGGTTGGGGGCTGGGTGCTTAATGCCATCTCAACAACCATCTGTTCGTGTGCTCTGGTTGGCACGAAGACTGCTGCCTACAACCGTGTCATGCTTGTTTGTCAAGGCGAGGCCACAGTGTTACAGGACACCACCACTTTTAGCTGTGTCTTTTCCTCTCTCGCTGACCCAAATTGTTATGCAGGAAGAAGTTCCCTCTCTGAAATGACGCAATGATGTATTGTACAGGCCAGCAACTTCTCAGAGTGTCCCAATGCAATGATGACCTTTATTTAGAGCCAAACATCTGTAAAATCCTTACACTTAACGACTCTTATAAATGATAATTAAGTGCATAAAGTCCTAGCTGGGTTGTGTCTGCTCTCATAGACGTACTAGGCATCACTATACAACTTGAGCCATGCTCTCTGAGAAGCAGATGACTCCTGTTAAGCCTTATCTATTCATCAGGCAATGTATGAAGCCCAGCACAGCAGTGAAACTGATTGATTTGAGCTCTGAGTGGATAAGGCTTTCTCATTCCTCCCCCCCTCCATCCTCAGTCCATCCCCATTCCCCTCTCATCTGCTGCATCCTATGGGGTCTGCTGAACAATACAATGCAATTTTACGTCATCCATTACTTCAAGTGTGTCTCCTCCAAAAGAATGTGTTTAACAAAGAGGCATTGTAATAGAACAACTTCATGTAAAACAATGGCAGGATTTTTGAGTATAACATGTTTTGCATTTTCATACAGTGCAAAGTTCAGACCAAGAAGCCAACTTGTTATATCAAATATGAATTCACAAAAGTCTTCAGAGGGCTCAGATAACTGTTTGTCAATGGTTGCTTGTATATGTTTGTGTCTTGCTTACCATCCAGTAAAGCTTGACCAGGTATTTCCCGTAGTTGTTGAAGAGCGGCACATGATTTTTCACCACCTTACACAGAGAGTAGATGTGTTCCCAAGGTTTCCAGTCATGCTGTTCTGTAGATGTACTGTTATGAAGTGTCCAAGTGATATAGATCTCACTGATGATCCACCTCATTATCTTGATCGAAGATGGAGGAGAGAGGGGGGAGAAAAGTAATCACGGGTCTAATAACTACCAACCAATCTTTAAATCTATTTGTCGAATCGTCAATTATCTGATCTATCACTCACTAAATCAATTGGGCATTGCATTATACCCCAGTCTCATTCATTTCTGTCAGTCAGGCATCACCCCATTTGACATCTAAATTAACTATCCAAGTGCTGATCAATACTGGTTGGCCAAAAGTCAATGTGATTTTTACTGGAGTAGTAGAAAGTGTTGAAAACTAACCTCACTGTGAATCAGGTGATCATTTGGGGAGATTAGGTCAAACCCCATTTGATTTTCAACAACGACAGGACCCTGAAAGTAAGCACAGGCTTATTTACATTGCAGGCACAGACTAATACCTTCGTCTGAAAAGTGACAAACATTCCAAATTAAGATTATTAGATATTTTGATGTAAAATCTTCACATGTCAGAAATATCCATTACAATAACAGTGGCAAACCAATATTAGAATATCACCGTCACATATCATCTTTAAAATGAACATGAATATTTGACCTACTTTCTGCTTCCTTTCTAATCCCAAGGCCTAAACTGGTCTAACCCTGCCATGATACTCTCTGTCTGTGATGAATATTTAACCATCATGTTAATAGACTCCTCCATGTTACTAAATAATTTGAATTAATGAGCTAGGTGATGGTGAGAGAGATTTTCTGTGGGTCACAGGAGGTAGCTTTTTCTCCCATCATTGCAGACACTCCAAGTAAAGCTACACTTTTGATAAATTCAATCACACCAGAGTTGGAAAACAGATCTATAGCAGTGTGTATGTATATACATAGTATAGACCAATTCAGAGGGGACATCACAGAGGAACTGTTGCCTGCATCTGCATAGCTGATTGCGGTTTTGATTAGCCCATGTTCCTCTTGTATGAAATTATTAAAACGCCTTTGACATCTTAAGTGAAAAGACAGCATGTGATCTGCCAAGGACTAATTCAGAACACAGGAAGCTTCCAGTAATTGCTAAACACTACTCTGTGAGAGGGGTAATGGAAAAGTGGAGTGAAGCAATTAAAACTTAACTGGAGGTGACTAGAAACCAGATTTCCATAACTACATTTCACACTATGTTGCAAAGAAATGCACTTTTTTAATGTATTTAATAGCTGCAATCATTGGATCACTTACTGAGCCTATCAATTATTATGATTAAGAGATGTGTCTATATGACCATGGACGGATATGAAATCACTTCATCATCTCTAATAGGTGTATACATGCACAATATAACTGCAGGATGGTTTTGATTATGTTATCATTGGAATTAGTTTGAACTGCTGCATAATCTACACTTAACCCGTCCTAGTGTAAAACAAGCGTTTCAACTTACAGTTTCATGGATCAACATTGTCAAATTGACATTGACATGCACTGTTCCATTAGAAACCATATCATTTTTATAGAGGGATGGTCACCTTGTTGACAATAAACTCTGTGGGACGTTTCCAGGAGTGCACTTTTAAAGATCGAGGCAGGGTGACTTTTCCCACAGGATCTTCAAAAAATGACTGCAGAGATGAGCAAACAAATAAAGTGGTAATGAAAACTACATTGTTTCTTTATCAGTGAGCAAAGAAACAATACAGTGTCAACATTAGTAACAGCCGAGAAGTGGTAAAGAGATGACGAAGGAAAGAAATGTGCACTGCACAGCAAACTGATAAATGATCCATTTGAATTTCAGATGTTTTCTGCTCCACATTTACCCCACTGGGACTCTTGCTTGTCTTTCCATCTTCAGCTCCTTTACTCGAGTCCCATTTCTCCTTGCCGACTTCTGCATCATTCCACTCAGGCCATATGGGGAATCTGCACTTCCCCGTAGCAGCTCCAATGCTCTCAGAGGAAGCAGCAACTAAGGACGCTGTTCTGAAATGAACGATGACACATAGCAATTCCTTTCATTTGTTCTTGACTTACCCTTTGTCAATATTTAGCAGCAAAATTAGCCAGCTCAGAAGCAGAGATTCAGTCTAGGGTAAACCCAGTAAATCTTTTGTTTACACTCTCACAGTGAAAGTGGTATTATCTTGTTAGATACTGCTGGCTGTTATCCTTCTGATAATCACAGGCTGAGGATTAACACATACCATATGTGATTATGGACAAGTCAACTGGCTCTGAGGCCTCTGACGAACAGAGAGAGATAAAAGTTTGACGCTGACGGTTAGCCACCTTCGAACTTCCTGTAGTGTAAACTGGCGCTAATGCTAACTACAGGTGTCCTGAATAAACGCTAATTACCGACATTAACCGAAACTCACTCTGTCTGTCGGTCGGATATAGAGACTTTGCTGGAGAGCGACTCCTTTTTCTTTGGCCCTGCCTTGGACATTGCACTCGGAGTGATAAATATGACAGGAACCTGAACAGGAAACAAACACGTCGGGTAAACTGCGGGAGGCACGTTTGTTTGGAAACGTCTCTGCCATAGAAGTTTATGCGTTGCTAAGCAACAGAGCTTTAACGTGGGTGGAGTCTGGGTCTGTTGCATCACCAGTTACTATAGTGAGGGGTGGGCAGATTTTACCCTTGGAACATGTAGACAGAGCTTCAAAGCATAAACAGTATAAATTAACCATGTGGCCGCATTGCTCTACATTTAAACTAAGAGCAGATGGACAAAACATTAAAACACTTCAAAAGACTGTAGCGGGTTGCACTATGTTGCCTCAAGACTGTCTCCTTGTGATGTATTTCATTTGGCTAGTTGACTAAGGGTTGATGTAATATCTGCACACAACACAACACAGCTGACACGCCTCCAATGCATTCCTGCTCTGGGAACAATTTGGTGTGTGAAAGAGCACAAGTTGTAGTGTTGTCTGATGACTATCACACACTACTTCTTGAGTGGAGTCACATGATGCCCTCTCTCTCACACACACACACATTGTGAGTTGTATTTTTCACAGTCCATTGAGCTAGTGTAGGTACATGTATATTTTTTTAACCACTTCATATTAGACACAATCTGTAGGTTTTCTTTTCAAACTAGACTGTTGAGGTCATGAAAGTCACCTTCGATCTGTAATCTTCATTAAGTTAACTAATATAGTCAGCATGGCAATACTAACTTCATTTTAAATCAGTGTCCTACAGACTCACAATCCCACGCACCAGGCATTAAGTGCTTGTAAAGTATGCTAATAGGAAGTGTGTTACTATCAGAATAATCCCAGTTTAACTGGCTTGATCCAAGATATCTATGCGTCAGTAGAAACCAAATTAATTTTTTAAATCTGAAACATCTGCTTGGGAAAATGAGTGATAACGCACCAACATGAAAGTAAAACTGTTTATATCATATTTGAGCTAAATGTTGTGCAGACATCATGATATGATTGAATACATTGTTGATGATTTTGAGTATGCCAGGCAACATTACTGCAGTATTATTGTTATTAGGCTATAAATACATGAAAAACACAAATATAGACCCCTTATGAATTACATAAATACTTATGATCAGACAGTCTAATTACTGGTACACAACACAGATCTGTTAAAATGTTTATTCTGTTTTGGTCTTGTAGATTTAAAGTATTTTCACATGTAAACTTAATCTCATGTCCATGTTAAAAAAAAAGACACTTAACAGATTAGCATCCCTATGTGCAAAAGAGTGTAGTCCTCTGTATGATTCTCACCAAATGTATGATACACAACCCCAACGCATTTCAAATACATGTACCGTAAATCACATCTACATTTTCATACTGGTGGAGAGACGATTAAACAAAGATTTCTCAGTATCTCATACATAACTTCATCATTAGAGTGTTTTTTTTTCCTGAAATACTGTATTTTCCGTCTGTGTCTATGTAAAGGTTTGAGTAAATAATGAAAAGTGAGACCCACCCTCCTTTTAAAAAACAAACAAAACAGCTTTATGGCACATTATTTTAGACTTTTCAATATAGGATAAAGATAACAACTCATAAAAGGAATATGAGACACGGTAACACTCTGATATTCTTTAACAGTGATGCTGACATGAGACCAGCTGGACATACAAACATGGAAGAAATACAGACTGGACAAATAAAGTGTCTTGTTTCATAGACAAATGTTAAATGACAAGGATACTGAGAGAAAATAAACCAACTTGACGAATACTAGGAGGCTACCAGTTGTTTCTCGCTGTGTTTTTCACTCATCCGCTTTAGTTTTCACCCCCCTCTCAGGTGTGGTACCATCCAGATCTTCAGAGGCTGTCAGGAGAACGGGAGAAGGAGTGGCCAGGTTCAAGTATGAGGAACTCGGTTAAGTTCATAGTTGGTGGAGGAAAACACAGTCAAGTGAATATGTGGTGAGACAAACACGGTAATAAAGGTCCTGTGGTTTGGAGATGTGAAACAGAGCAGGAAACAGCATGGTAGAGGCAATGACAACATTAGCGACAAGATCAAGATAAAATTGGACTTCTGTTCTGGCCTAGGGATAGCTACAGTGAGAGATTTGGATGAGCGGGTCAAATGGGCAGCAGTGCCAGGAGGAGAAGTCCCTGGAGCTTTGAAGACCCCCCCAAAAAATTCATACTCCTCTGCCAGGCTGCAGAAGAGGGCTGAGAGCCACAGGCGTCGGACCCTGCTAAAGGGAGGCGGATGGCTAATGTGAACGGATCGAGTGTTAGCAGCAGCCTGACTTGCTCTCAGCAGCCACAGTCTCCTGGTCCAGTTTGATTCGGTCTCCATTGCTCTCCTCATACGGCAAACCTTTGTCGTTAGCCAAGATATTCTCTACCAGGAACCGCGCTGCCTCGTCCACGTTGATGTTGTCCTATGGAAAGGTCAAAATAGTGTGTCAGAGAGGTGACGAAACACCAATTTTCACAAACCACTGTACATTTACACCTTGGTGACAGCGCAGGCACCGGCCCCTGTCCTTCCCTCCGCTCACCAATTAATGCTTGTAGCAACCTATATTTAACAGAAGAGCTCACAGGCACCGCAGTGTTTCTTTTCAGACTCATGAACGAGCCTGTTAAAGTAAGACAGACAGTTGCCAGACCGCAGCCAGAGGAGAGGAGGTAAAAAAAGAAAAAAATATCATTTGCTTTCGGCCTTCACACTGTGGCCAATAGCTGTCATCCTGTGGGCTGAAGAAGAAATGAATATGAATGGCCTTTCTGGATATGTTTGCACAGAGGCCTGGGCATCTCAGATGAAGGCAAACAAGATAGTAAGTACATATATTTAAAAAAAACAAAAACCAAAAAAAACTGTATGTTGTGCCTCATGTTGTGTGTATAGCAGAACCACAGCCTGACCTTCATGTCCACTGAACACTGAGGGGTTGAGA
>OMNW01005106.1:1767-15023 GCA_900303245.1 Selene dorsalis | reverse complement strand
GGGGGGGGGCATTGCTTTTCCACTTTTCCCACCCAGCTTTAACCCTGCTAGGCCAGGAACTGAACCGGCAACCCTCCAGTCACATGCTCTCCCTCTCTCCTCTAATCTTTACATCTCTACTGAATAAAATCTGTATGTATCAGTGCGACATGGGAAGACTCCATGCTTGTGAGTATCCAACTGTCTGTATCACTTTTCACATTCTATGACTTTGCAAAACACTGATTGTGTGAACCAATCAGAGGCAGACTATCTTCTTAATTAGAGATTAAGTTGTTGATTACATAATAGCAACGGCTGATTAGGAGCAGAGAGAAAATAACAACCCCTCAATTTTTGACTGCATGACGAGCCTCAGCCACAAAACTCTGAAAAAAATGCAACCTCATCATGATTGTGTCATATTTACATGTTTGGCTGATGTTTAATCACTTCAGACAAAAAGTCTGCCACTTCCCTGCAGAATTACAAACAAAGGTTGTTGTGGGTTTTTGTTTCACACCAGTATTTCACACCAGTATGACAGAGCACATAAAACTATAATAACACTTTATTGCACTCCCGGAAAGGAACACGGCCAGAAAGGCTTTGCACATATCACACACACACACACACACACTTGCACATTTCACATGACACAGCACGTGACGTGGCTGCAGTGCCCGGGGTCATTGGAATGAGTTAATAAAGTTAACTCAGGCTGCCAAAACTCATCAAAGCATTCTTCACTTTGGACAGTATAAAAGGTGGATGTGGTTTAAGATGTAGAAGTGTGTGTCTTGATAGGACAAAGAGACTGAGCTATTAAAAAACAAAACACAACTGCGATGGGTAACGTAGGCGAGGGAGACACAGGAGGGGGATTTCTCTGGAGTCTCATAGTTAGAAAGAACAAATTCACATTTGTCTTCCAACGCACATCAGGAACAACTGCAACTTTCAAAGAAAGTGACTTATTAATGAACATGAGTCTGCACATGCAGCCTTTAGTTTGTATCAAGCTGTTGCCCTCCCACAGGTACCTGCTGAGGAGACTGATAGGAATATGAAGCACAGAGCGTTACAACATAGACCACCAATGGTGGAAAGTAAGTGGATAGATGTGTAAAATTCTGAGGTGTCTGTGACACTATTTCATTACATTTAAGAGGAGATATGGCATGGCATGGCATGGTATGGTATGGTATGGTATGGTATGGTATGGTATGGTATGGTATGGTATGGTATGGTATGGTATGGTACAGTACTATATAGTACTATATCATGTAGTATAGTACAGTATAGTAATATGCTCATATTTATAGATTTTTATCCCACCTTGTTCTACTACAACATTAAAGCACAGTTTAGAATGTTCATGTATCAATAACAATGATCCTATCACATACCACTGACATAGGTCACTGATACTTTACAGTACATTTAGAGCATTAACAGCTACTTTTACTGAAGAAGATAAACGTATAGTGCTCCCTCCAACACTGTAGGCTGAGTGATGTATGAGCTCATCTCTGAGGTGAACCTGTGTAGAAGTAGGATGCAGCCAAAAGTATCTCACATCATCAAACTCTGCTCACAAAAACAGAACCACGAGTGCAAAAAAAAACGTGCGGGGGGCCATATATCCAATATCCAACTTGTGACACTGCGACCAAAGTTGAGTTGAAACATTACGCAACATTATCTCTCAGGACCCCACCCCTCTGACCCTCACAGCTCCAGAGCGCAACATCAATCAACGTCATGCGATACCATATCACACACTGGCTGTCCCATGGATCTTTTCACTAGTTGGGAAGATATGGATGGATGTCCATGGATCTTGTCACACAGACAGCAAGGTTTAAAAAAGAAAAAGTTTTTTGACAAACATCCTATCATGGTCATTCTAGACCCAGCTCTTCTTCATAATTCAATATTAATATATACAAACTACTACTTAATGCTGAATTTTGGACTAATATTACTTAATGCTTCACAAAACACTAACTGTGACCATTTCACAATCACCACAGAGTGATTTCACCATTCAGGGTTCCACTTCCACAATTTTTTTTGTCTGTCACGAGAAGTAAAGAAAACATTCAGAAAAATTACAAAATATCCAGACTGTAAAAGTCCAGTATTTATGCACGGTTAAAGACCTTATCCCATTTGATTTACCACGAACAAGTCGTGTATATGTGGAGAATAAGATTGGAACCCATAACTAGTCAGACTCACGAGGCTGTAAAGGAAACATCTATCTCCAAAGATGCAAAATATTTCAACCAGCCAACCCTGTTTAAAAGTGCAGAATACCTCAAATTAAAACACAAAGAGACTTTTGAGGGAGGAAAGAAGTCTGCTGAACAGATATTGGGAGGAATGTATGTACAATCGCATGGGTCTGTTTCATGCATGTAAGATACTTTTAACATCTCTGTGTAATGTCTTGATCTCTCACCTTAGCTGAGGTCTCAAACCAGCCCAGGAAGCCAGTCTCTTTGCAGAAATTGTCCATTAAGGCTGTGTTGTTGGAGCTCTCCTTCTTCTGGTCACATTTGTTGGCGAGCAGCACTGAGGGGATGGGGCTGCCATTAGCCAGCTTCACCTTGCTGTCCAAGTCATGCTTCCACTTAGAAACGGCCTCAAATGTGGAGCCCCTCGTCACGTCGAACACCACAAAAGCCCCCACCGCCTCTTTGTAGTACACCCGCGTCATGTTCCCAAATCGCTCCTGACCTGCGGGACGGGAAGAGACTTCAGTGGAGTATTTGCATTTTGACAAAGCTCTTGAACGCTACAAGAGTCGGGGAGCAATTAAGAAATTGTTAATGTGTAGATTATGCTTAAACATCTGAACCAAAACAAACTTTTAAAGACAAACCCAAACACCTAGACCTGAGCCAGGTTGCAGTAAATGGAGGGATATTCGGTATTTCATTGTGATTACTTACATATGGACAAAAAAAAAAAAAAAAGACGGGAATAGGGATGGTTCCTATCCGACCTACTTTCCTCAATTTGCCATGGGCCTAATCCGCACAGAGAATGGCAGAAGTAATCTGCAATAATAATAAGACCATTCTTTGTAGTCATTCTGTGAGAATGTGTGTTTCACAAAGGCAAAGCAAGGGGAATTACCAAGGGGATATGTGGTGTCACTATCAATCTGAGGAAGCCTCTTCTGAAAACTTTTCTTGAATCTGCTGATTACAGTCACATCATATTAGCTCCTCATGGGGTATTCAGCAAGTTCCCACCCTACTGCAAAACAATGATGCATTAGGTCAACTGACTGTAGTTTGCAGTATTTATTTACTAACTGTACTGTATTCTTGCTTTTTAGATGCCACCACGTTACTGAAAAAAAGTTTAATGTAGTCATAACTCATTCAGATTTGCTCAGACATTTCCATATTAATTATCACATTTAAAATCAATGGACTCTTGAGGTGAGATAATGATTCAGTGATGACTGACAGCACTCTAACGTACCTTTAAGTCTTCCCGTGTCACCTCACTTAAACTGTGCACTGAGGCGTGAAGACCGGAGGCTCAGTAGGGGGAAGTGAATCTCTACCTCTGGTTAGCGTCACACTTCTCAGACACACATAACACATTCAAAAAAATCCTTTCTGCCTCACATCACTGCATGGGCCTATCTAGATTTTACGGAGAAGCGTGGAGTTGCCTCTTCCTCTGCTTCACTTTCCCGTCCATGAATTTCCCTTCCCTTTTTTTTGCAGCTGGTGGAGCTTCCACCACTTACACGTGTAAGGAAAATCCATCTTCAATCTAAAGGCCAAGACTAGTGAAATTAATTTTCCTCTTGTCAAAACAAGAAAATACTACTTTAAAATTTGTCTGTCAGTACTTTCCAACCTCCCCAAGCTGCACATTGCTCTCAGATGAACCCCACTGATTCTAAGAGAAGACCTAAATCTTTGATGACACTTTCAGTTTTACACTTTCAGTTTTATCCAAACTTTCTTTATTGGTTTTTTCCCAGAACAGTCAGGATCTCAGTTCTTACAAATGACCATGGTACCAAGACAAGTCAAAGATCCAACTCTTATATACCCCATGTCGGCCCAGATGTGGCCACCCAAACACCCACCCACCCACATCACTTTCAGTTTTAAAGAAGATTGAACAAGTTAAGTCAGCTGAGACCTGTTAGTAGTTTTTTACCAAACATTACTCCAGCAGTGTTTTTGTTGTGTCTATTTTTGGCCACATGGTCAGTGTAATGAAGACAAATGTCACACTGATGTGTTTTTAATAGTTTTGGGAAACAGTGGGGTTTTTTTAGCACAGACGAATAAACTATATTGAGCTTTGGCTAAAAACATAGCACTAGTTCTGGGCTTTGATCACTGTTGGTTTTACTTCTTCACTTGATTTTTTTTTATTATTATTATTTCAAATAAAAAGAAAATGCAGTTGTATCAAATTTAATAGCCTTTAATAGCCAAAGATTAGCTGCTCACCTTAAAACTGGACAAAAAAAGGTCAGTTAGTTACTTATGGGCTCTGTTTTCTGTTAGTTAGGTGTGTTAATGCTGCCTGAAACAAGAGGAACTAAAAACAAGCATGAGCAGGCAACAGCAGTGACGATCATTTTTAGGGACATTTTCCTTTGTAAATACAAAACCGAAAGTATTTTCAGAGAAAAACAGACAGCTGTGGAGACTGCTCAACAGAAACATCATTTTTATGCCAGGAGCCAACAGAGTGGTTCAGAGTGGTGATGACATGATTGTGTGTTTCAGGCTGTTCTGGCAGAAAAGCACTAAAGCTGTTTCATATGAAAACTTAGATGGAGGATTTTTATAAAGTTTGTACTTTTGTTTTGTTATTCTCTTTCTCACATAAATCATCCAAAACATGATTGTCAACATCAGTTTTAAAGCTTCTCACCATCCTAAACATGAGCCTGAACACCTCAGGTGTGTTCAAAGGAGTTTGTTAATAACAAAATGCTACATTTTCAAGAAAAACTCACACTATATTCATTAATCATTAATATTCATGACTTAGACTGACATTCAGTCATTGTCTGAAATGGAGACACCAGATTACAATCCTCTGGTCTGGTTTTCTGCTGGCGGCGATACTATTTATTTACATTAGATCACAGATTGTGTCTCTAAAGCACCTGCTCATTTTATATTTTTAGTTTCAGTCTCTCCAATTATACATCAGGCTTCCAGTGAGTCGAGGTAGCTTTTGACGGATTTAACACATATTTTTGTTACACTGCTCCAATTTAAGAAAGCCTACAGGGCAAGTGTAATTGCACTACGGTATGTATTACACAGTTAACGCCCTCCACTAGAGCTGACTGACAAAACACAAAACGAACCAAGGAAAAGGTTTGAAGAACTGTGAGCACAGCTTCACCCAGCACACTTTCACTCGACTGTACGCACTTACCCAACCACGCAAGGAACTAGAGTGGCGTGGCGCAGTGCGGATGTGAGCGAGAGAGTGAATACACTGTGGGGCCCACAGGCCTGACGGTAATTGCTCATAATTGAGAGTCTAATTTTAGCTGATATAACCCCAGGTGAATTCACCAGAGACACGACACAGTGGGCTAAAGAGCCGATAGACTGAAATAAGGCTTTCATTTCCAGTCCTGGTGGTGCTCATATATCCAGTGGAGTGGAGGCAAAGGCAGAATATAGAAAGAAATAACTGGCCTAAAGATGTTCAAAATACTTTTCTGCCTTTTATTACATTTCACGGTTTGACTAAGTCCAGCATATCCATTAGCAGAGCGACAGAGCAGATGACTGAACAATACTGACCACAGAGGCCTTGGATATTTCTAGATATAAAAGGCAGAGGAGAACAGAGGTTGATTTTTCACATTACAAACTGATGAAGAAAGAAGTGTACCATATTTTTTGTTCAGCTTGAAATCACTGAAAAGAAAATATTTTTGCTTGCTCATCTTCGATTAGGAAGTAGTTCATATGAAGTGCAGAAGTGCACCGCTGCTGTGGTCACCAACTTGTATGCTTCAAATTCAAGTCTTTGTCAAGTTACTATAAGTTAAAATTTTCAAAAACAAGTTAATTAATGCTGTAAATAAGAATATGATCATTTATTTATTCTGTGTACTGAGTGTTAAAGAGGCCATGACAGCGTGTCACTGGCTACATCCAACATTTCACTTGATTCCCCGACATGTCCAGTCCTTATAGCTGGGTCGATAGGTGAGCACAGCTAGTTTTGTGGGGGGGGGTGAACGATGAACCTCACTACTTGTGGGAGACAGTTGGCTGGATGGGAAAGACTCATATTGAGTAATTACATCAATCAATACCACCAAAGTGATTACAGTAGCGCACGTGCACATGCACTCTCGCACACACACACACACCTGGCTGTCATACAAGGTATTGAGTTATTTTGGATATTGATAAGACGCTGAGGTTCCACACAGCAGTCACTAATATTAAATGACAGCAAATCCAATACTGTCTGACCTTTCAAGTGTCATAAGTACTGCTAATCACTCTGCTGCCTTTACTGGACCCGGACTAGCTTCAGTAAAAACTGCACACAGCCCTGTCTGCGTTACTTGTGATTTAATGACTAATTTGTGAAATACAAACTACAAAACAGTTATTGTCATCATGGATTAAACTGTAAATCCATTTTCTTGATGAACTGATTTGTTTTGTGTCTGAACTATTAAATTTTAAAGGCATATTAAGGTGGTGCTCTTATTATGGGTTATTAAATTCACTGTGATCTAAAGGGAAATCTTAGAACCTGAAACCCACTAGTGTTTGGCAACTTGCTAGAAAAAAAAATCCATTTCAGTTTTTCATGGGGCAGCTGATTATTTGTGTTTCTGCTGCCCAGGTTCATACCATCGAAACTGAAGGAGCACTAAAAAGATTTCCTATTCGCATATCTAGCCTTGAGCTAGTCCTCTATTATTTAAAAGTTAAGCTTTAAAACCAGAGGTCATAGATCTATCGACAGTGTAGTTCCTACTGCTCACAGACAGGAGTCAATAAAGTTGATAGCAAACATGAATTTAATGGTATCAATGAATACTCTTCTGCTGTGTTTTGTGTCTCCCTCTATTATCCTGCTGATGTGCAGGAAATGAATTTCTCTCTAAATAAAGGACAAATAAAATTGCACTAAAAGCCTTAATGAGTGTCATATGATTCTAACCCAATCGGCATAAAACACAGGAAAGGAATGAGCTGTATGAACAATGGAGTATTTACCCAGCGAATGCCACAGAGGAGCATGAGACTGCAGGAGAACAAAGACGTGTGCTGCTGCCTCAAACGCTCAGCATGAGACAACTGCCTACGAACTAAAGAGAGAGTACGTCAGAAGCTGTCTGTAAAGAGAGACACTGAACTATTGTGGAATTCCAATGGCTTCAGACAAGGACATTGCAGTTCAGTGTATCACACTGATGAATACTGGTGCGTGACCTCAAGTACAGTACAGTTAGGCACTCCGGTGATGAACACGTGAAACCTTCAGACAGTTACAGAATCAGCGGACGAAAAAGGAAAGCTTTTTATTTTTTAAGTCACAGCCACTGTATCGTCTCTCATTTGTCGTGTGGGAGAAACAGGAAAAAAAGCAAAGTCTCATCATTATCCATAGCCCTAGCAACCCCAGTTTCCTCCACGGTCGTACATATTGCTATATCCTGTGGGTGGGTTACCATAGAAACTGTCCAAGCCAGACACGGCAATAGCAACTGCAGCAGTCTCCCGTCTGTTGTCAGGAGGCAACTGGCAGCGCAACTTCCCCGCTCACCCTCCCAACAACACCAAAATAACAAATGCAAACACAGGGTTGGGTCATGAAGAGGAGAGACCGTGAGCAACACATGACTAGCACGTTTGAATTTCCCTGAGCAGCATGTGAGCAGGGACTTACTACGGCTTACTACGGCCTCTAGCACCGAATAGTCCACCTTCAAGAGGTATTACCATTGTCCCCCCCCCCCTTTGCCTCCAGCTGAGGGGCTGGTGGGGGCTGATCAACGTAAAGCCTTGGCACAAGGTTTGGAGGAATTCAGCTCTAAATGATAATATTTGTTGTAGAATATTTGGCAGAATTACTACACATGACCTCCTTACACCGGGAGACTGTGAAACAGTTTAAGACAGAGGCATGGAGAGGTTTCTTGGTCTTAATCTCTACGTAGTGTTTGGTTGTGGAATCTCGCACATTAACGGAAACAATCAACTTACAACTGGGCTGAAGTAAAATACAGAGTGAGTTACAATGACGGAGAAAATCTATCATACTGTTCTGTTCAGGAAGATGCATCCACAGCAAAGCACTGAAAAGGTGGCTGAAGCTGTTCTGGTGGCTCGTACTGGCCCAACACCTCTGAGAGTTGTTCAACTCTTTATTTTAGCCTCTATGTCGTCTTATAGTTCTGCTGCATCTTCTAGATTTTTTTTTTTCTCGCTCCGTCAACCGCAACGTCATTTGATTATTCACACTTAGTGCTCAAATCGGTGTCAGTGTCACATTTAGTATGCACAGCTTGAAGTGTCAAATAGAGGTAAATTGGTTGGCAACAATTAGATTTCTCTCGGTGGTTCCCAACAGGAGCTGAAACTATTAGCTAATTAATCAGTTAGTTGATCCACACAGAACTGATCAGCAGACTGTTTCGATAATTAATTGTTTCAGGAAGTAAGTGTTCAATTGAGGAAAAAAAATTGCATGCGATGTGATAGTAAAATTTGTAGAGTTTGAGAGTGACATAAGTTGTTTTCTAATGATCAAATAAGAAAATGATCTGATATTGGAAATACATGTCAGGACTGATTGGTAAACCAGTGTCTGAACAGTTGGGTTTTGTTTCTTTTCGAGGTAAAAGTATCCGATATTTAACAAGAAAGGCAAAGATTTCTCAAAAAAATGGAACAAGTCATTTAAATTTTGTGTTTCACTGCTGCCCCGTTAATCACCTTGTGGCCCTTTGGATTCACTTGGCAGAGACTTTGGTGTTCGCAAGTGACAGTTTGTTCGAGTTCAAGGTGAAATTAGGTTTTTTCTGGCTTTTCAAGACTGAAGGTTACCACTGTGATGGAAAACACAGCATATATCCCATTAAATGTGCAATCTTCTGCTTCTACAGGAGTGATTGGTCCTACAAGGTGTCGGATCGTCTCCTCTGTGCCACGGTGGTAATCATGCTGTCCTCTGGCTGAGGCGAAACCAGGAGAGAATAGCAATTCTGGCTGAAAGGGGGTGGGAAAGGCAGAAGCTTCACACTGACTTCCATGGTGCCCCCCCATCTTGTACAGGCCTCTGATTACTATCATTCCTCCCAGACTGTAATCATTATTAAGGTTGGTAAAAGACAACGCAACTCCAAAGTTCCTCTCAGTGTTGCCAAGAAGATAATTCCTCCTCCTTTCCTGCACGATTAAATGGCTTAATGGCTGGTCTTAATGACTTGGCAAATATACCTCCAGCTTTCACTCCTTCACACCCACACACACCCACACACACACACACGTTTCATTACTTATTCTATCCTCGGAGTGTCCTCAAGCCAGGCCCTGGTGTAGGTGTCAATAATGAGGTTTTAGTATCTGTCATCTAACCTTAAACTTTCTCTCTGGTCAGAGTGTGCGCGTGCACACAGCTCTGTTCCCGCAGCATGTGTGAGCGCGCTCCTTCGTCTCTGTGAATGATATCAGACCATGGTGTGTGTGTGTGTGTGTGTAAAGTGTTTTATTTACCCTCGCAGATCCTCTGATCGAGTGCTGAGTGCTGTCTGGCTGTGACAGGCAGACGGCCTTCCCTGGCACTCAGTCACAGATGCCCCTGGTGCCAGGGCACCAAGTGACGGTGGTGAGGGGAAACGTAGCCCTCACTGCCAATCAGTCTGTGACAGACACGTAAGTTGCTGTAGCGACCCCCCAGCCCCTTACACACACACACACACACACACAACTGTCCACCCTCTTTCTGTCATCACTGTAAGCGATGGAATAAATATAAAAACAGCAGTCTTCTAACCATCTGTCCTGATCTGTCTCAGCGTATGAGCTTGATGGAGGGAGAGGATGGACCTGACCTGCACAACCATGCTCACAAGTAAGAATAGAACATATCTAGAGGCAGAGCTAATCATTTCTCGTTTCAACGGGGTAGAAAAATCATTCAAACAGACAGGTTACCGGTTTGTAACTCTGTCTTAAAACAACACCCACATGCCCACAGAGAGTTACCGTGGCTACCGTTGCTCCCCTGTCCAGATCCCTGAGATCTTTCACATGTGAGAGATGAAGGGGAAATCCACAGTCTCCTTTCCTCCAGGAAGGAAAATGACAGCAGCCAAATGTGAGCATGTTTTTTTTTTGTTTTTTATGCAGCGGACTTGACCCATAGCAGCAGATTTTCAAGATAGATTTTAAAAATCTCACTACTCTGGCAATAAAGTTTAGTGGTCCTGATAATAAGCTACAACTATAACTTTCAGCCAAGGCAGTTTGAACAGGATGTACTTGAAACATCCCCGTCCTCTGTGGTGCATACCAAATCACTTGCAGATTGTCATTTTCCACCACCATCTTTATCCTAGCTAAAGCTTGCTTTTGCAGACTTAACTCCTGCATAATGTAGTTTGCTGTGCATCATCTTTGGAAACGCATGACTTGGGGTCATGTTGAGTTTTACTTGCCTTTCAGTTTCTCCTGCATGCATACCATTGGTTGACCAGGGCAGCACGAGGGAATGCAGTGCGTATAAAGGGGAAAATGAGCAATAAATTGTAAAGACAAAGTCCAGTCCTGATAACAGTAGAGATTTTATCAGCCTCCTGTCTACACCACTGACCACTAATCTGTAAGTCATCAAATAAAATGGTGAAGAACAAACCTGTGTATTTGTTATTGTGACAATCTTTTAGAGTTGAAATAATCCAGGGATTAACTAACAGACTGCTTATTTTTGAGTAAAAATAAATATTTTCTCAAGTTTCTGGGTCTCAAATACAAATATTACCTCGATGTTTTACCTCTTTATGATAGCAACCTGATCATCTCTTGGTTTAGGACACCCAGTTGGACAAAATAAGATATTCAAAGATGCCATCTTTCTCACTCTCTGACATTTTACACACCTAACAATCAATTAAAAGACAAGAAAATAACTACCAGATTTACCAGTGATACACATAGATGAGTATATTGTCGACTTGACAACATACTCTACATGAGATAATCCTTTAGCCACTCCTCTGTCTGAGTACCACTATCCCAGAGAATGATTAACCGCCACCCTCGTTGTCCCTCATGTGGGCTCAGGGCTGCGTGGTGTGGTCGAACCCATGACAAAGCATCACTGCACAAATTGCATTTGTGGAAACTAATGTCTTTGCCAACAACTCCACTTTTAGCTCCACCTAAATAAGGCTCAAAGATTTTGCCTAAAGGGCAAACACACTCTTTACAGCTTTTGCCAGAAAGGGCAACAGGGGAAACAAATTGTTGGCATTTGCATGACAACAAACCACACACACACACACACACACAGGCCCTTAAAACATGTGATTTCATTACACCTAAACTAAAAACATCCACTGTAAATTCACAGTAAGATTCCCCATCATACGTGACCAACTCATTTTATAAGCCCACATGTCTCAGTACTTTTAAGGATAAAGACACGACAGATTAAACACACAACGTCACACACACACCCCTCACCCACCCAGCACCCATCATTACACCCACATCCTCCCCATGCTTTACTGAACTGTAATGTGCCTTTAAAAGTTATCTTAGTCATTTCTGGATTCTCCCCATCTCTGCTCACTTCCTCTCTCACCTGGCCTTTCAAGCGTGTCACTCTCACACTCCCTTGTTGCACTGTGATATTTCCCTAACATGCAGATGACAAACAGCGCGAGCTCGACTCAGGCTGCCTGCATGTGGGGAAACTTTTTTTTTTTTCCTTCTTTATTTACACTGCTCTGATTTCTCTGTGCTCTTGCTTACTAAAGCTGCAGGAATGCACAGGTTGGAGTGCGTGCCAGGGTTCTGGCAGCTAGTTGGAGAAGTTACACAAGTTTTGAGTGAAATCCTCTGAGAAACACGAGGATAACAGAGGGTGCCTGTGCACACAGAGGCACATTTGAAGAAAACTGCAGACTACAGTGACACTGCAAGTTGATTAACAGCCTGAAATAAAGATCAGGGCCTGTAAAGTCTATCTTAGTGAGACCATGAGCACATCTTTAATCCCCTGAGAAAGGGTTACAAGAATATTATGGTTGAGTTTCATTGAAGGGGGAGGAGGGGGAGGGTGTGTGTGTGTGTGTTCAGACTGTAACAAAAACGTGACCTACATTCCTCTGACAATTATGAGATGCCGTGATCATTAAGTGGACAAGACAATGAGCAGCGATCAGCCAGTTTTTGTTGCGGTTTTATTTTTTCCCCTGCTGAACATTCTTACCCTGTTCCTGTGAGCTCACGGCCGCCTGGGAATTTCTAAGTGGAAAGTTTCTCCATCACATTGCTGCCAGTTTAGTTTAATGCCGTAGTGAAATACCAACATATCGTGAAGAATCTCGCAACTCCTGTGTTTAGTGTTGAAAGTGGTGAAACTTCCCCCTTTCATTTGTCACGCTACTGAAAAAAACAAACAAAAAACTTTGACATCGCAACTGGTTCCGCAGCGTCCTTACCTGCGATGTCCCACAGCTGTAACCTGACCAGCGTCTTGCTGTCCCAGTTGATGACTTTCAGTGCAAAGTCGACCCCGATCGTGGCCCTGTAGTGCTGCGAGAAGAGCTGGTGCACGTAGCGTTTGATGATGCTGGTTTTCCCGACGCCTAATTCCCCGATCACCAGCACTTTGAACAAGTACTCCTTACACTCAGACACCGAGCCCCCGGCCATGCTCACACTGACTGAAAGAAAACCTCAGATCACTTGTGTTTCCTCGCTCATATAGACTTCCCTTGTGAGAGGAGCTGCCTGGGCACTGGACTGAACTGATCTGAGCTGAGCTGGACAGGACTGGGCTGGTCAGGGAGCTGAGGCCAGATGAAACAGAAATTACATTTGTCTCCCCCCTTCCTAACTCTCCACCTCCTCTTCCTCCCTCCTCCTCCCTCCTCCTCCTCCTGCTGTTGCTGCTGCCCCTCTACAACCACCTGATAAGTCATAGGACCCGGAAATGTCAGGGAATCTTGATGTCGTTCAAACTTCCTCCTCCTGTTGCTGCGGTTACAGTAAAACTCC
>OMNW01005104.1:16003-42756 GCA_900303245.1 Selene dorsalis | reverse complement strand
CCACAACAGGACTCCCTTCACAAATCACCATACGAACAGTCACATGAAAACGACATAGCTGATAAAGCAATTTGCTCTGTTTAGCTCTGTTAGTGCCGGTGTTGGAATGACCTGAACTGAGTGTGACTCCTTAAAGGGATAGTTCAATATTCTGGCAAGTTCACCTATTGCCACAATAGTCGCAGAAGTAGGTTCGCTATCTTTTAATTATCGGTGTATGTTGTTTTGAGATCCGCTGAGCAGCTCAGTCTCTGCCCCGCGGATCTCAAAGCAACATGCATTACCGATGAAAGGTAATGAACCTACCCCTATGACTACAGGGATTATGGCAATAGGCGAATTTGCCAAAAATGTTGACCTATCCCTTTAACCTAGTCATTTTTAGTTATTTTTGGTTCATTAGAAACTAGTAGTACTATCCTAATGACTGACAGTGTAACTGAGTTAGTGTATAAAGCCATTCAGATTTCTGTCTAAAGTTTCTCACTAAATGTGAGCAGTGAAGGATAGTTTTTCATGTGCCATCACGTGTGATGGGAAACCCTTTTCTTTCCTATGGCTATACTGTATCTATGCATAGTACAACATGGACAGTGACAGTACCTATATAAACTGCCATATTTTTTCTTTCATTCTATATGCCACTGTTGACTTACATTTTACTATTCTACAGTCATCAGTTAGATCAGTTTTCATTTTATTTCAGCTAAAGAGTGAAAAAATGAGTAAAGCCAATCCCCCGTGTCTCTGTCTACACCCATCCGCAGTGCCTCACATTGTTACTCACCTGCCAGCTTCTGAAGAGGCTCAGCTCTTTCTGGAGAGTCTGAGATAACTACTACACTAGCTGTTCAGTTTTATGAATTCTGGTGCCACTCAGGCAATTGACAAAGTTAATTTCATGCTCTGAATAAATGTCACATTAAGAGTTAAATGCAACTCTCTGGATGATTAATGAGAATCTGTTCAACTACTACTATATTCTGTTGTTCTGACAACAATGAATAAAGACAATAATAAAGATAACTACAGCTGCAGCCAGGATTTGTGTGGGTGTGTGCAACTGTGCATCTATGTGTAGACCAAGAATTCCCAGTCT
This sequence comes from Selene dorsalis, assembly GCA_900303245.1. Lineage (NCBI taxonomy): Eukaryota > Metazoa > Chordata > Actinopteri > Carangiformes > Carangidae > Selene > Selene dorsalis. The sequence goes on along the minus strand of OMNW01005104.1, from coordinate 41,657 downwards.
TATCGCTGTCTCTTATCGCTGTTTTTGTTTTCTTTTTCAGTTGCCAAAGGTTCCTGTAACATGCTGATGTTGCGATAGCCAGAGAAGGCGGAAATGAAGTGAAACTTGCAGAGTTCTCAAGACAGGAAGAAGAAAAGTTATCCTGGTTATCTGAGTGCTATGAAGGAATATCTGACTTGTGCCTCACATGGCAAACTAGTTTCAGTAACAGAGCACCTTGACTGCTGCAGAGTCTGACAAAGGCCTAATGGACTTCACAGCATCAGAAATCCAGCAGGACAGGTGCTGTAGAAGGGAAGCGGGATACGTTTGAGGTGAGACAGACATTAGAATATAAAGTGAAAGATAAGAAAGAAGACATTTAGGTAGATGAAAGCGTTGCTACAGACTGCAGGTGAGAAGTGAGAGTCAAGTGGGAGGTGAAACTTGAGAGGGAAAGGAGGCAGAGATGAAATAACATACTCTAAAACCAGCCAAAGGACATAAGACGGCGAGGCACAGCTCCAGGAGATTAGAAGTCTAGACAGCAGTCAGTCTTCAGCAGTCGTGATGTTCATAAACTTCCGTCGTATTCACAAGTGCCAGTGCGTGCAGCTTCTGACCACAGGCCTCGCACTGTGTATGGTGATGGTGTGTTGGGAGGAGCTGGATCACCACGTGGTCAGCCACGTACGATCCTATACATACCGCTACCTGGTCAACAGATACGACTTTCTGAATTCTTCCTTCACCATTACCAAACATCAACACAGGAAAGATGGTTCTGATAGCGAGACTGGTCGGTTGTGGAATTATTCATACCTCATTAACCATCCAGGTAAATGTGGAGGAGATGGAGACAGAAAAGGCAGGGATGATGTCCTCCTGCTGCTGTTTGTGAAATCATCACCAGAGAACTTTGAGCGGCGTCAGGCCATCAGGGACACATGGGGAAACGAGAGCTTTCTTTGGTCAGAACTGGGAGCAAATGTGAGGGTTGTGTTTGCCCTCGGTACGCACCCCGATGTCAAGCGGAGATCTAGGGTGCAGACCGCACTGCTGCAGGAGGACCAGTCCTATGAAGACCTGATCCAGCAGAACTTTGTGGACTCCTTCCACAACCTCACAGCCAAACTGATCTTGCAGTTCCACTGGAGCCACGACTACTGTCCTCAGGCACGCTTCCTCATGTCAGCAGATGATGACATCTTCGTCCACATGCCCAATTTGGTGAGGTACCTGCGGCAGCTTGAGAGCAGCCAATCAGGGGCTAAAGACCTGTGGGTGGGGCATGTACACAGAGGAGCCCCTCCAGTTCGCCGTAAGAACAGCAAGTATCATGTCCCCTATGATCTGTACCCTTGGCCCTCCTACCCTGACTACACTGCCGGAGCCGGTTATGTGGTGTCAGGTGATGTGGCTGATAAGATCTACCATGCAACTCTGGTGATGAACTCTTCCATCTACATCGATGATGTCTTCATGGGAATTTGTGCCAAAACCATGGGGGTTTCTCCCCAGGAGCATGTGTACTTTTCAGGTGAGGCCAAGGCTCCGTATCACCCCTGCATCTATGATCACATGATCACGTCACATGGTCATGCTGCTGATGTGCGATCACTGTGGCACGCAGCAACAGACCCTACAGTGTACAGCAACTACAGAGGATATATCGGAAATCTGTATTGCACTGCAGTGAGAGTGGTGCTGCTTTGTCTACCATATCACCAGAACACATACTCCTGTATGGCTGCTTTTACATAAATGGTTGTTTGATGATGACACAAGGACAGCGCCATGTTAAACGTATACCACACACACACACACAAAAAAGACTGTCATATAAAGAGTGTAATGTTATATTTCACTGTCTGGTTGGCTATTCTATGTAACTGGCATCTTGGAATAAAAGATCAAAGTTGTTTGGTTAAGCAAACATACACTCATTGTTCTTCAATCTCCAGCAGGATCAGTTTTTCTTTTGTTCATGCTAAAGAACAACAAGATGAGGGATTCAGACCTGCCAACCTTGCCGAAATATTTTGAGTACCACTTTTGCAACTACTTTGCTTTGCCCATTCACTGGCTGGAAATCTTTTTTTTTTTTAAATAACAACAATAAAATTATATATTTTGCTACAAAGGATTTATTGGCTACATGTTTAAACTGTAGAAATAATCACATCCATCCTTATATACAGGCCTACTCTATCTGCAATGGATTCCTAACCTTAAATTCTAGGGTACGAGAAAAACAGTGTGGAAAGTAACTAAGTACATTATTAAATTTACTCAAATAAAATCATACGATTATTGACGGGGAACGGGGATGGAGGCAGAGGGCAGAAAGCAGGAAGGAGGGGGAGCGGGACTATAACGCTATAGGTTCGGCAGACTCGTTATTCTCCGCTACTCTACGATAATTGGTTGAAAGTGCTTCACCACACTGCTGCATTGTGCTGTCAGACATGAGTATTGCATGTGCACATTTCTCACAGAACTCACAGATGTCAGCAGCTTTTTGCATAGTTTGGGGAGGTGAATCATACCAGTTTATTTTGATATTTTCAAAATGCGTACCTGCTATGCAAAATGCATACAGGTTGGCAGGTCTGGGCAGGTCTTGGGATTTTTGGTCTGTGTGTAAACAAATCCACAGTGCTTCACATTATTACCCACCTGCCACCTGAAGAGGTTCAGCTCTGTCTGGAGTATACGATACTACTACTGAACTAGCTGCTAAACATTATTAATTCTGGTGCCACTCAGGCAATTGAATACATGTCGCATTGAGAGGTAAATGCCACCTTGAAATGATTCATGAGAATTTGTTCAAATGTGAATGCAGTTCTGTATAATGTATGATTGCTACTGCATGTAAAGGTAGTTATGGAGGCTTGATAGATGATGCAGTTTTGTCACCAGCCTCAAGCTAAAGCTTATCTGGCTATAGGTAAACTCCAGTAAGAGATGAACTTGGTCTGGCGTGACAGTAGTTTGGTGGAATAAGAAATTCAACTTGATGTGTCAAAGCATAGTGAATCATAATTCTGTCCGTGAGAACTGGGACTAGCTTGAAATGTTAATTAAATGTATCAAATATTGTTGGACATTTTCTTTTGTGTTGTCAGAAGCTCTTTTAGCAGGTCATTTTAAGTTGTGTCATGAATGACTCTCATGTGGCTTCAAACATTTGCTTTTGAGACACCCAGCTTGCCGGCAGCATAAACACCACGTCTGACCAAACTCTGAACTAATAAATTCCCCTACCAAGCTAGAGAGAGAGCAAAAAGTAAAGTTAGCAAACCCCTTTTGAACTATTGCACATCTACATTTGAAGTCTGGGATTAGTGTTTCTCAAACGAAGGGTTGGGACCACCAAAACACATGCAGAAGCAAGAAGGTCACCTGGATACGAACAGTAAAATATATTCCAAAAGGATGCTGTATGTATAAAACTGAATTATTAGGTAGATTTCCTACTCCAGGACACAAAAACACAGGAAAACAGACACAGGAAGAGCTACAAAAATAACCTGCCATGGCAGTAGACAACCAACCTGCAATAACAGGTTATTGCCATTTGGGGGAGGTAGAGAAATAAATAGCATCACCTTTTAAACTGATATGAAGTTGTTACCAAAAAGTTGCTTATTTACACATCCATTTACAGAGAAACAGAGTAATTAATTTGGAGTGTTTCTAGCAAACTGGCAATCACCAAGGCCTATATTCTGAGTCTGTCTGCTGTTTGGTGGTGAGCAGGTGGTGCACAGTGGGTTCATGGAGCTGTTTTGCTGAACACAGCTGCCTGCTGCAGCTGAACAAAAAATGTGCTACTGCAAAATTTGACCATTAGCATTATCATGTCTCATAAAATTGCCATGTAAATTATACACACTTGTGAACACACACACAGACAGCTGCGGACACCACTGACATATAGCCCTGATGTATCTATTTCTCGTGTACAAGTGCACTTGCCTTTAAAGCAGTTGCTGTGTGGATTTGTGTGGACTATTGAGTACACCGTCAGATGACACATGAAATTTACGTCAGACCCCAACACACTTGGGTACCGAGAAATTTTGTTAATTATCTAGAAAAACACTACCCGCTCTACAGCACTTGTGGGAAAAATTTGATTCACAAAAATACCATAGAGAAAATTTCAAGATACAGAATGGAAATCAGCAAACAAAAACATAACAAACTAAGCAGAATCAATATTAATAATAGTTCTGTCAGTAACAGGACAGTTATAAAGAATGGGTGGCTCTGCCAACGTAAAGTTACAGTAGGAGCCCAGGTGGTGAGGGGAATGACTGAGATGTTACACTAGAGAACATTACTGCCTGTACATTAGGGGATGTTACACTGTCAGCAGTAATAGCACATGCTAGACAACAACCTGTATGACAACCCTGAGGGGATAAGAATTTAAGTTCATATTTATAATGGAGTGGAGTGGAAGCTTGACTAATGTTGTGAGAAGCCCTCCCTCTACATATCCTCTGGTGTAATGATACAGATTTACTTTCTTTTTTCACATTTCAGAGTCAGGTAGATCAAGTAATGCTTCTCATCGTTAATCACCCTAAAATCCCATCTTGTTCACTGTGTTAGCATGCGGAAGGCTGAACACTGGTCAGCCAAAACATTTTTTTTTTTTTTATTGTAGGACTGACCACAAAGTTTCCTGTCCTACAGAACAGTAAGATTCATGTTTTATTTGTCTGGAAAGATACAATTCTGTAACATGAATGTTTCCCTGAGCTGACCCACTGCGCAATGTTAAATACTGTAAACATTCTATTCAAAGATTTGGCTCCTACACACTGTACAGTCCTGGCTTTAGAGGGGCATGTGGTATTACCTTCCATCCACTCCTGCTGTACTTAACAGTGCACATTTCCAAACTTATACAACTAACCCAAAGATGATGATTCTGAGTTGGCAAGCATATCTGAAGGCAAATACTATCATCTTCCTTCAGTCTGTTTGTTTTGGTTTGCTGGTCATATCTGGACTTTGAGCCATTTGCATGGGATGCTACAATTTTTACTTGTGGCTTGAATTTTTGCGTGAAGTGCCTTCGGACAAGTTATTCATTTTGATTAAACATGTTTTTACTTGTATTCTAATCATTAGTCTTTGTCGTAGGCTCATTTTACAGTATGCTGAATGGCACTGTACATAGTGAATGAGTATGAGACAGATACAACTTTGAAAGTTGCTATTCAGGTATCGCAGTAACTTTTTGAACAGTTTTGGGAAGTCAAAACTCCTGATGCACAGCAGTGTGAAGGTCAGCCTGGATAAACTCTCAGGAACAGAAGACTGCTCACACTTGCAGGAGCAATGACTCCTAACATTGGAGAATGCTCCATGAATTCATTGCATCTTGTATCCAAGAATCTAATCACAACTTAACCAGTAGCCTGATGTTCATCAAAAGATAAATGTGTTTTCAAAGGCCCACAGGACATAGAGCCAAAATAATGCTGCCCTCCATTCAAAAATGTGCTTTGCTTATTATTCCTTTACATGGATGTTGAAGCTTCATGTGCACCGTGCTGTGTGTGTGCATGTGAACACACAAGTTTGATTTTATCACATCACATTTAGTTTGAAGTTGATCATATGTGCAAGATAGGGAAGCCTGAAGCCTCATGTGCACGTACACTAAAAACTTATCAGTGAAATATGAGGCATGTTGTGTTCAACAGTTAAACTTTAAATGTCTCTCAATTTTGCGAGAGAAAGGAGAGAGAGATCTAATTTTCAGAAACTTTTACAAGATAATTGAAATTTTTAATGTCAACGCAAGATTGGACACTTTAATATTGTTCTGCGTGCTTTTATATATCCTCATAAAAGCCTGGAGAAGATCTTTAAACACAGCAGCTGCATATACAAAACTTTTAAAGTGAAGTTTGCTCTGATCTGACTGCCTGTGTCCAATGCAGAATAAAATTAAACATGGAAAAATTCCACACTGGAGTCTGACATCACCACATGCACTGCCTTTGGGGTGTAAACTCTGACATCACCTTTGCCTGAAATGCTCTCTTCACATAAACACTGCATGATGTAGGGCTGTAAATCACAGTAAACTTCAGTTCATTACTTTGTGCACAAAGTAATGACCTAAATGCCTGCTCTCTGGAAACAGTGAATTTAGCGCTGCTGTGCAACATGAACCCTTGTTCTCTGGCAGTCACAGAATCGTGTTGTCTTTCCAGTGTAGTGATGGTGCAATGAAGCAAGACCAGCATCAGCATGTGAACAACATCAGTGGGCTCACCTGCGTCTGTTGGACAAACTCTCCTCTGTCTCATTGGTCACAACGACATGGGTGGAACCTCCTTGGCTTTCCTCATGCATCACCTCAATCTGTTACACAAACATAATGCAGTAAACACTTAATTATTACAACACAGGCTTTGTATATTGTACTACTATAACAAATGCTAAAAACTAAACCAAATTTATAGCCATTTAATGGTACATTCAGGCAATCCCTGTCAACCTGTAGAAAATGACCCCCTGAATGCAAACACTATGAAAACATGATGTTAATGGTGTTTGCACCGAGATGGCGATAAGTCACTGGTCAATATTTAACTGAAGCTGGAGGTGAATGCATGGATTATCTGCTGCCTCCTGTCAGCTGCTTGGTTATGGAAATGGCTGACTGAACACTAGTTATAATGTAGATGAGGGAAGCAGCATATAGATATATTAAGTTAACCCAATGCTTTGTTTGCAAATTACATGAACTGAAACTTAAAATGGAGTCTGTCCACTACTAATATCAAACACATATCAATAATTATAATAGGATTTGTTTTAAGGATCTATTTGCAATGTCATGTGTCATGAAAAATATCTGCCTGGATTTAAAACACTTTTGTTTACAGTTTACCATGTGTGTCTCTGTTTGACAGATTTCAAATGGGATTGCACTAGACTCCCATCATTACAATGATTACCAGCACAGGGGTACCAGGGTTGGTTCATTTGCATTTGATTTTGAACTTTGTGGTTGTTGTGTGCATGACACATATGAGCAGTAGATTTCACCAAGGGTCACTGAGGGAAGTGTAATAGGCCCTATTGTGAGAGGAAAAGTCACACATTTTTCTTTGACCTGTTGTAACATTGTTGTACTTCAGTACATTATATTTAAATGAAACCACATCTTCAAACTTTACATTTCCTCTCTAATTTGAGGGTGGTTACATTCACTGATGAGCTGGGTCTGTGGCTCAGCTTTTTCTTGTACCTATACTGCCCTCCAAAGGCACAAAGCAGTAACTACAGAAGCAGCTATGGAAGTTGGAAATACAGGTGTTAAAGGTTTACAAACCAGACATAAAAGTTGTAAGAGAGCAGTATTGACTTATTTACAAACTAAATAACAGAAAGACAAGACAAGACTCAGGTGATGCTGGCATGGCTTTTACGACTTTTTGTAGTTACTGAATATTTACAGTTGACATTTTTCTTTGTAAAATTTAATGAGAAAGCTAATCCTACAGGTTTTGGCATTTGTATATGAATTTATTGCATTTTACCTTTGTACAGCTGCATATTTGAGTGGGTTGCAAATAATTTACACCATTTCACATAAACTTGCCATCTAATATTTGGGGTCAAACCTTTTCATTCCTTTGATTGTCTGAAGTCTATGATCCACAGACACACTAGTACAAACTGTATGTACATGAGTGATGGTGATGGGCTTGCCCTCACCCTGATCTACTAGAGCGATACACCTCAAATAGCTCAGATGGACTGAGGCCAGCTGACTGACTCCCCCAGTCAAGAACAGTCTTGCTCTATATGGAAGCAGGCCAACATACTTTTATATAAAGCAGCTCTAAATTGTTTCCTATGAGGAAGCACTTCATAACAGCGACAAGGAAAATTCTGTTTTTATGAGCAGAAATGCTGATCAGAGCCCTGCTCATGGTAGGTTAGATCTGCCTCCACTGGTCAGGATGGGAGGGACAGAGAGAGGGGCTGGGCTGGAATGTGTAGGGTGTAGATGGTATGGGGAATGGGCATCTCATCAGCAATGGTTGAGGAAAAAATCCCCGTATTGACTTAACTGGTTGTAAAAACTGGAGGCGTTAATGTGTAATTTAGAGCAGGTTTTTAAAGCATTTTCAGCAGGAAGCAGGATCCTAGTCGGTAAGCCTCTGACTTTGCCATTGTGTTTACACAGGGAGGGAGAGGAGAGTGAAATGTGACACCTCACAGGCAGGTTTCATACTCATCAATTATGGAGAAAAGGTTTAAGGTCTATAACTTCAATACTATCACTACACAGACAGATCCTGTTTGTCAGCTGCACAAAATTACCTCAGGGTGTGCACTGAGATTGTGCACGCTGAAAACCAATTAATGAGATCAGAGCGCAATAGCAGTGCAGCAGCAAAACGCAGCAGTGTGGCATAACAATTAGCAAGACCCTTCTTAAACCAAAGTGACTACCTCTAAACACAATAACCCCCGCTGATCAGACACTGAATCCTCACCAGCTGCTGCTCTGAGGGTAATCTCTGACCGTTCCTGAGGAGAGTGTGTGGTCAGACAGATTCAGTAATCTGGATTGTCAAGGCATTTGAGACGAAGCACCCTGACAAATTATGCTGGGAGAAGGCAGATTGGTGCTGACAAATAATTGGCTGTTGTGGATGCACTAAGTTTCTTACTCTGAATTCCAAAACTGATTTCAATCTCCATCACCACCAAGTAATACAGGTTTATGCTACTGTTGAACTGACACAGAAAACTGCCATTAAAAAGACCAATGAGTCAGTTTGACTCGTTGGTCTTTTTTAAAATAAACTGAAAAGCATCCTGTCAACTGTTTGTAACACTCCTGATAGTCACATATAAGAAATACATGAAGAAAAGAACATAACCCTTACAAAGGATCTGTCGTGCATATGTATGCAGAGTGAGGAATATATACGGTATTTAGATTAAAGGATTCACAATGCAAAAAAAAAATTGTCCCTGTTGGTATTCATACACTAATTGCTACTGTTTCTCGTTTGAGGATATTCAACTGAGTCATGTTTCCTTGTGATACCTGACCACTAAACAGCAAAACAAAGTGACTCAGACTGCTATGAATGAGTTGATTTGTGAGACTAAGATAAACACATATGTTTGTCAGTTCTGACAACGGTGTGTACATGAACTCAATAGTGAGTGACTGAAATGTGACACAAATGTAATTCCTTCACAGAAACTAATAACATCTATGCGGCTCCACACCAGGTAAGTTATGTTACTCCTAACAAAGCCTGACATGAGAATATTGAGACAGAATGCCCTGCATCAACATTTTGGGAAATGCACTTATTTGCTCTACTTCTGAGATTTAGATGAGGAAATCAATACTGATTTCACATTTCAATGTGTCGACGCTGCCAGCAGGCAGTTCAACTGTAAAACAGTTAAATGACATGGATCTGTCCAAACTCAGCTAAACACTCCTACCAACACTTCTAAAGCTCACTAATTACAATATTATATCTTGTTTGATTAATCTGTTTAAAACCCACAGAGTAAAAATGATTTTTTTTAGGGGCGTGTGCCAGACTGCTGTGAGCAGTTGCCAGGTAACCAGCAGACCCTCAGTAAAACAGGACATTACTGTTCCTGTTAACAGTCTTGAAATAAGACATCAGTCTTCAGGGTTGTGACATCATCCCATGACAAACCAGCATCTTGTAATAGAGCACTGCAGGATCTGATGTTATTCTAAGATGAAGTATATAACTGCATAAGTTATAAAGTATATAAATGTAGCGCATTCCAGAGCCTGAAGTGCTACAAAAAAATTACAATATCACAAGACATGAAAACCTCACAGGAGCAAGGTGCATGCAGTTTTCTGTCAGACACTCCTGCTGTGAACCACCACTGACAACTGCACTGATTGGCTTAAGGCTTTCTTTTATTTTAAGAACTTCAGTTTCTTATCTTATATGGAGAGATTTTTATTTGATCTCCTCCTTGTTTATATACACTCGAATGATGACCCTATTATACATCATTATAGCATAGCACTGTGTGTTAATAAAGTCTGTGTAAAATAAATTTGCCTACTATTGCAATAATTCTAAGATTCATATACAGACAACCAAGTTTATGAGGAAACACTGTACAACTCAATATTCATACTATCCAATTAACAAAACTATTGGCAGCTGTTCAGTGAACAGAATCCTTGGACGACATCTTATAGATTGTGATTTTCTTCCTTTTTAGGTGAGAGGACTTAAAAAAAAAACAACAACTTTGATACAGTGACATTTCAAAGTGTTATCAGAGGAGGGTACCTTGATGCCTCCCTTGGCCTTGCGTATGTTCTTCTTCTTGTTGGGATCAGCTTCAGCTAACTGCTTGCCACTGTTCGAGTTGTCAGAAGTTCTGCGAGCCAGAGCTGAAATGAATTTAGATCACATTGCAAAAATAACTTTCACTCTCATTAGAGCTTGTGTTACGTATCATGCATGGAGTGATGATGAGTTCAGATTTAAAAAAAAACTGTGCAATACACTAAGAGTTTTCGCTCAAGGTGTCAGTCATGACAGGCAGTAAGAGTTGAATCATTTTCTGTATAAATGGTTATAACAACATGTGACTCACGCTGTTGGCTCCCTGTTGTCCTGGTGGGGTTCTTCAGTGAGGGCCGTTTGGGAGAGGATTCAGGCCGTGGGGCAACAGGCTGGACGGGTCTCGTCTGTTTAGCCGACAGTCTCTTCAGACTGACATGTCGCCTCTCAAACATCTCCTGAACATCCTCCAGCCGCTTCAGAGCCTTCAGGACACTGGCCTGCAGGCAGAGAGCTAACTGTCAGTCCTTGTCCTCACTGTATTTGTAATGGAATATCCAGTGATCCTGTAAAGATATACGCCATACCTTGAGATCCTCAGACAGGACAACCTCATACTGGTTGTGGAGGTTCCTCAGTTCAGTTAGTTGGTTCTTTTCCGCTGACTCTAGAAATTGTTCAATGTCAGTCAGTGCTGACTCTGCCCCTTCCTGTGACTGACATTTGTCCACAGCCTGGGAGGCCAGCAGGTAGATGCCAGACTCACACCACTGGTTCACCTGTACGCAGGAGACATTCAAACAGGTTAAGACTGGGCTACATGTCAGAACAGCAGACACCACCTGCTCCCATGTGGAGGCTCAGAGCTAGGATGCTGTGTTGAGGTGCCACTAGGATCAGTTGAGACCATCAAATTCACACCATCACTCATCTTTATGCACTTTGGTGTTGCATGATCAAGGAGAACAATCTACATGCAGAATCTGAGAAATAAGAACTTCAGAGTGAAATACAAAGAAGCATGCGAAGAGGAGAGGGAGGACCACTGTAAAGCTGTACTGAACATCATCACCACCTCATAACAACACACCAGAAAAGATATTCCTTTCTAACTTTATTAAATGATTCAAGGAAGACCGGGGCTATATATGCATGGAAATATTTTTGGCACATTGCCCCCAAGTTACCAAAAATATCGATACCACTTTAAAGTGTTAAAAGTCTAGTGAATTATTGCTTTTAGCCACATTAACAGCATGAGTCTGATGGTGAACTTGGCAAATAATATAGCTGATAACCACCATTTTGAGACTGTGGTTATTCAAGCAATTATAAAAAATAAAAAAAAAGTAGGATGTATACTGAGGCAAGAATTACACTGACACAGACAGTGAATCAAGCACCATTACATTAAAATATTGTACAGGACAGATGATCCCAGAGTAATCTACCTTCTCCAACTTGTATTTCTTACAGTGAGTCTGTGGATGCGTCCTCACCTTTTCAATGCCCATGTGTATCTGCTGTGATTTGGACAAGACATCTGTCTTTTTCTTGGCCTCGTTGCTGAAGTCATCGCAGACCCGGCGCAGCTCTACACATTTGGGTCGGATGGAGTCCACAGCGTAGTGGTTACTCTGGATCAGCTGGTCACCATGCAGGGCATGGAGCTGGGCCTTTTCTAATGTCGGCTGGAAAAACGCAGAGTCAAATAAAAATTCACAATACATTATGGCAGTTTGATTTATGCTGAGAAAATGTCCACGGCTTCTGCATAGTACTAAATTTATTATTATTATTATTGCTGTATGGTCTATTGTGCTGATTTAAGAGCCTACAAAAGAGGCCATCATGGGTTTGTAAGGGAACATTAGCAGAGGGCCTCAGATTTCTAATTAGCAATGTCAAAATAAATTATTCTTGCAAGTGTAACACTGTTGTAGGATTAGCTCCAGCTGAAAGGATTCTTCACAACCTTGTCACTCACATGCTGTTCTTTATAATAGCTTCTTCTACAAAGTATAAATAAACAATTTATCAACAATTAATAACTTAATTAGTTACAACTTATAAGGCCTTTATTAAGGGTGTCTTAGTAATGTAATAATGTTGTGTGTGAGACTGACCTGAGCCTTCTCTTCCAGTGTTTTCAGTTCCTTAAGCAGCTGTTCGACTCTGGCCAGACAATCCCCGATAACTGATAAACTGGACAGACTGTCCCCCAGACTGTCTAATGACACTTTGACCTGCAGAAACAAAGAAGGGACAGAGGCAGTGTCTGAGAAAAGACAGAAAGTCATTACCCTAGCCACTCAAACCACTCTGTAATAATAATTACAATGTCACCACTGATTATTTTAAACTCTAACCTCTTTCCACAAACACTGAATTAATAAAATACAAGTCATGTTAAGGCAGTTTCACTTGTTTCAACTGCTGAATTTGAATCACTCCGAAAGAGGGTTAATATCTTCACTACTGTGTGCTAAACATTCACCTTCACTGTTATATCTGGAGGATACTGATTCACTGAAACACATTGCACTAACACACCTGCTGATCTTTCCAGTGATTTTAGAGCTTGAGATGTCAGACGAGACATCACTGTATTTACAATTCCAAACCGACTCAGCCCGAGAGTGTTTTGTAAGGCATGGTTTTCAAAGTATGGTTTCACAGCTTAAGTCTTTTGTAGTTGTATGTAGAGAAGACACATATGAGATCCAAAGGCTGCTGGCCAGACACATTTCAGCAGACAGACAGATCTACAGATATACCTCTCTGAAGTCCTGTTCAAAGTGGCGTAGCTGCAGGCACTGCTCCAGTTTCAGATGGTGTTTACACCAGAACTGTTCAAAGGCGTTCTCAGTCTCATCCAGCTGAGCAAGAAGCCTAAAACACACAACGGGAACTTCATTACACACACATACTGAGTTTCTATATGACTACATGGCTGTAAAATGAACTAAGAAACATTATATAATATAGAAAACATGCCAGCTGTCACCTTTCCACAGTGGTTTGGTTCTCCAACTCATCTGGATTGAGTTTATGATTCTCTGATTTAGCTGCCTGCTCCTTGATACAACCTAACAAGGTGGTTCCCTGCTTTAAAGCCAGCTTCAGCTCATCCTGGAACAGAGACACAGAGGAATTAGAAACAACACTGACCGTCACATGTAAAACAGCACACCCGAATGTGTGTGTGTGTGTGTGTGTGGGTTGGTGTGTCCCTATGTATGCTTCCCATTTCCACCTATAATTGGAACATCATTGCAATCTTTATCTGATATGCTATCTAGATGATGACTTCTGTTCATTGGTCCTGGGCAGTTACAGCTTATGTATGCAAATTGGGTGGGTCAGGGTAGCAGGCCTGTAAACAAGAAGTGAAACATTCATGACATTGATGTCATCTGCCGCCTGATGCTGGTCATGCATGTCCTCATGCTGTGGGCCTGATTACATCAGTATCTACAAAATAGAACCAACTTCACTTTCTCTTCATTTCAGACTGAATTAATGTTTAGGGTGGACCTGCTTGCCAAAGCGAGGGGAATTTTCACTGATACACTTCGACTGTTGAAGCAAACAGTGTCTTTTCTTTGCTGACCACAGAGGGAATTAGACAGACTCCCATTATAGTGGTAGCAGCAGTGTGCAGTGTGATACCATATTTTAATAACTCTATTTTGCCAATTAGAGAGCAATAAAAAAGCTTATCTCTCTCTCTGGATATTTTGCCACAAACTAACTAAGCCAGAACCAATGTATGATCCCTTATTAGTCATAGTTCAGGCCCCTACCACCACCGATTTCACAAATGAATCCCCCTGTGCTACTAGGTTGACATTTGTTAAATTTCATTAAACCAGAAATTCAGAAGTAAATAAAATTACCCTGTTCCAGATCCAATCTGTTTCAGCCCAACCACTTTTTTTGTTGTCATGTTATCATGTACTACCTGTGGTAGTATGAGTTGGTGTATTAAATGTGCTAAATCACCTTGAGGTTGTTGTGTTTGTCAGTGTGCGCTGTGAGCAGGTCTTTGGTGCACTGGACGTCATTGGGCAGCTCTGTCTCTGCCAGATCTGTCCCAAACTTCTGTAACATCTGGGCTGTGGTTTTCACTGTCAGTGCAAAGTTCTCAATGGCCTAGGAAAAGAAGATCCAGATGTGATTCTGTAGTGTCCTACAATGTAACTGACGACATGACGGCTGTACAGTCAATCTGTACACTGGTAAGCACTCACAGTTCGGTGGTGGATCCACTGACTGTGACAGTACTCCAGGCTTCCTCCAAGCTCCCGGGTCAGCTGCCCTTTATCCACATAGCCATGTAGGTCTGACAGAGAGTTCAGCATGACAATCTGCAAACACATTCAGTGTGATGAACATTTTATCAGAAAAACACTCAAAAACCTACTTAGAATCTTTTTCCCCCTTTTGCTCCCATTTTTGGTTGTTCATATCTATCTATCTATCTATCTATCTATCTATCTATCTATATAAATAAAATGCAGCTGATATTAACATGACGTTAATTAAAGGACTTGAAATATTTTAGCACCTTCATTTTAAAGTCATCCTTATGCAGCTTGATCCCGATGTCTGCTATAGCCCTTTGGAAGAATCTGGACGGCCTCAGCACCAACACCAGCTGCAGGTTCCCTGGAAATGCTCCCTAGATGACAAAATATCATGTAAGTTCATCTTTAAACCACCCCTGCCTTGTCCTAATATGTCAGATAAATCACACTGTTCTCATTAAACATCTCATAAAATTAATAAATAGTTTTACTTGTATATGTGCATATGTATGTATCTACACATTTGTATGGCGAATTAAATAGCAGGTGTCTCGGAGAACTTACAGCGATCCTGGATAAGGAGGCCTTCACTGAGCTCCATTTGTCCTTCCGCCGGTCGATGATGATAATGAAGCCGATACTGGCAGCATCCAGACTGGAGACAGGACATAGAGAGGATGTT
Organism: Selene dorsalis; assembly: GCA_900303245.1. NCBI lineage: Eukaryota > Metazoa > Chordata > Actinopteri > Carangiformes > Carangidae > Selene > Selene dorsalis. The sequence goes on along the minus strand of OMNW01005104.1, from coordinate 26,325 downwards.
AACTGGACAGCACCTTTGGATTGCTGCTCATTTATCCATCAATCATTATTGTTTTTTTGTTTTGTTTTTATTTGCCTTAGCCCTGAAATGTTTTAATCCTGGTCCAACTATTTAAACTAATTTGCAACAGTTTTGAGAATAAATCAAAGTTTAGAAGAGATTGTGAAGGCTAAGGAAAATGATGTTCTGTTCACCTCGTGGAATTCTGATAAACCATTAAATATTTCAGGGTTGGGTGGTCAAAATGGTCTAGTTGTCATGGTATCCTACTGCTTTGCCCCCTCTGGAGAGTTCATGCCAGTGTGGTGGGGACCAATTGTCAAACCTCAGATAGAGGAAGAGTAATGCTGATTTCAACCTAGATGTACAACAGCTTACCAACTTTCTCCTCTTTTAAGGGTAAAGAGGGGGCAATCAGGGTTTTTTCAGTGCACAAGTGTTTTATATTTATATGTCAAGCATTCCTAAATTATTGTGTATAATCAGAGTACCACACAGAGTTCCTGGGTCCAAGTAGATCATTTTTAACTTGTGGCAGCTAATCTGGCCATTACAGTGGAGTACAATAAGTATTCTAAATGGCTTTAGTTAAGTCTAACAAACTGTAATGAGATGCCTAGAAATAACCCTGCAGAAATCACTGCATCCTGATCAAGCTGTCATGTTCATGCCTTAGCGTAAAAACACATCAAAAGCTGTTAAACAATCCCAAGTGTGATGTTGCACATTCATCTGTGTGAGTATTGGCACATGGCATGTGTATGGGAGTTTGTGTACCTGGGGATGCTGGTCAGATAGGTAACTACATTGAGGAAGTCATCATCTGGCACTTCACTGAAGCTTGAGTACTCTGGGAAGGTGATGATGGGAGCACCATCTTTTCCTCGCCCCCCTGCAACACAAAACAAGCAAACAAAGCATTTACTATTCATCCTTCCTGATGAAAATCACTCTTCTCTCTGATAGTATCACATATACTATCTCTTTTGGATGTGCTTGTTCCACTTCATTGAAGCTACATACAGTCTCTGTGTTGTTTGAAACATTGGGATCTGCACTGAACAAAGTTTGCTGTGGTTATAGTTGCCTTTATTCAAAACATTATCTAAAACCAGGAAAATGGAACAGTATTAGACACATAAACTAAACAACTTAGTCATAGAACATCCTGTATATTGTTTCCAGGTATAGCTATTCCCACAGATATCCACTAGATGGCGACATTGAACTAAATAGTAGCTTGACGTACTGAGTCATATCTACCTATGACGCATAAGTGACAGAACAAAGAATATGGCCTGGTGAAATGTGTCTCACATTCACCTGTCAACACGCACATCCACTTAACTTAGATTATGTAAAGTCAGCGTCTGCCATAATGTAGAGAGGCTTAGATTAGAACATTCAGTTTTCAGCATGTGTGCGGGTTACATTATTGCCACGCAGAGCTGCAGGTTGTGATACAGTAGGTGACACTGGCAGCTGCTGAGCCATCATGCTGCCTTTTGCCAAATTGTTCTAACAGGAAATCCTTCCTAAGAAATTTCTTCCCTTGATTCCTTACAAATATCTAAAATCATGCGACTTGGAGCCTTGACTTAAAGTGAAAGGTAATGTTGCTCAGTTTCTGCTTCTGTCAATTATTTAGCCATATCAAGTTTCTGAGATGAGATGAGACACACACAAGTATTGGACCAAGAGGGATTTATGCAGAGATCATCTGCATCCATGGCTGGCCTTTTACTGGGCTCCTGTATAACAATTCTCTGACTGAAAATAAACACCGTCAGGCATAGGAGTCAGATTATTTTCACTTTTTTTTAGACTCATTGGGGTTCATCCTTGGGAGGAGCTTGATAAAATGGTTTGTTGTAAATGCACCAAACTTACTTGAGGCAAATTGTAGTTACCTGAAAAGATGCCCAATACTAAGTAAAAGTGCAGGTAATAAAGTGGGAAAAGACACCCATGGTACACAATAAAAAGCTGCCACACTTAGGAAAATATTTTGAGTGGCATTTATATTTTGAGCAAGGCTTTGTTCACATGCTACCTACTCACCTACATGTGATTAAGTATCATAAAGTTATCAATTATACAGTACATCCATGTGTTCTTATTAAGGATAGTCATCTGTTGTGGCCACGTATGAATGGTGGTGAGATCAGTTGAGATCAGCCTAAACCCTGGCAGAATTATTTATGTTCAGCTCAGGCAGGGGAGCTTTGACAATGGTTTTCTAAAACATCAGTTATGTTGCACTGGACTACATTATATGGCAAAAGTCAAAGGATTCACTACACCTGATTAAACCCATTATTTCAATGATTGTTTTGTATGGTAGGATTTCAGGTTTCTCAACTAATCTCATTGAAATTGAAATCATGTTTTGACTTGAACAAGCGATTGTGTCCACAGCAACTTATATACCACTTCATACCATTAGTCATGTCTGTAATACATTATCTTCTGTAAAGCTGATCTTTGGTGACATTTAATATGAACTAAGCTCTGTGTGCTTCTGATGAGATGTAGATAGTTTGGGGTAGCACCTGTTTTTACATGAAGGTCACTGTGCTGAAAGGATCACTATTCAGCCTGTTGTGTAATGTCTTCTGTGTCTCTGGAGGAGCTTTGTTAGAGAAGATAAACCAGATAATATCCTCCGGGTTATCTTCCCTTGACTACTGTTGGCTGCAGTGCATCGTGGGACTGTCAGAGTAAGTGTTTTTAGATCTACACTCATGCAGCAATGAAAACCCAAACTGTCATCCACTGCTGGATTTTAACTATTCTTTTCTTCTGTCTCATGTGGGTTTTCATTTTTGCTGACATTCACCTTTTCTCAAGGAACACCCTGACTTTGTAAAAGAAGAATCACATTAAAAGTATTTTCCCATAGGTTTTATAACCACATTCATTGAAATGTAGTTTTATTTTCTGTTTCAAGATTACTTTGTTCACCTCAGGTGTGGACAGCAGCACAGTGGACTCTTGTTACGTACCTGAGAGCAAGGCAAACTGTCGGTGAAGCTGCTCTATGATGTCTACAGCCAGGAGGGGCCTGATCTCCTGCTGCATGATCTCATCTGTAGGAAGACACACACACACACACACACAGATTAGATACACAGTAAAACATTTAGGAATTGCAGACAAATGGGGGGCAAACACAAATGAACAGTGAGGGTGAGTCAGAGTTGAAGAGTCTTATTAAGCAGCACAAACGGTAATATTAGACTCCATCATACAGCACAGCCAGGGAATACATAAATTATGTTTATGTATATTATATACATATATCGTGGCTATGGTATGGAAACACACGATGAAATACTGTCATTCAGCTAGGAAGCCATCACTCAAAGGGAAGATTATACATTTCATCACATAATGAAACATCAAGTTGACTATTTACACCACAGACCAAAATGGCCCTCAGGCTGCCAGGAAACAGTTTGCTGCTCCAGACCGGCTGCCTTAATGTAAAGACTTTGAATACTGAAGCTTCACAGTTCACTATGTCAAGAACAGATGTGTCAAACTGGCAAATGTGTTTCTATCTATCAGACTTGGATGGTGCAGCACATATGTGCACCTCACCTCCACTTGAACAAACTTACACATCTCCAGTCTTCCTTTTTCGGTTTCTCTCTTCCCCTCAAGTCTAACACCCCTGACTACAGAAGTAAATATTTTTCTTTTTTTGGTGTGTCAAAAATTCCTGAGCTGTTGAGTCATATGATCAAAAAGCTGTTTTGTACCTCAGTCAGAAGATATTCTTTGGTCACATCCTGCCATCATTTGTATCCTTATCCTGTAACTATTTCTGACTGGCACTCATATTGGAAGTATTGTATATGGGAAACGAGTACAAAGCATTCTCAGACATGTATGTCTTTAAGTGTATGCATATGTATCCATGAATCCTGAAGCAGAGTGTATAGTGAACAAAACTTTCTCTGTCACTGGGAATAAAGACATGACAGTACTTCATTACTCCAAAACATGCTTGTGTGCTGTTGGGCCCGGGGACAGACAGAAGGAGAAGTGCAGGGGTAGTAGTGAGCCTGACCTCGAAGTGGGATAAAATCAATGCATCTCTGTCTGCTAAGTCTGCTGACTTACCAGGGATATCAAAGGGATATCCATTACAGATTGTTCCACTAAAATATGATCACTGGTGGATGTTTAACAGAAAGCTAAGACTGTGTAGAGCTAAATTTCTAAGATAATCACAGGGTTTAATATATTTCAAGGAACATGATGTGAAACATAAGCTAGTAAGCTCTTGCTTCATCTTGAAAACAGCTGTTCAGCCAGTCTTCAGCCTTAGAAAAAACTAGGAGACCATGAGTTATAACTGTTTACGGACTTGTGCTATATATGGCTACTACAAAAATACAGAAAAAAAAAAATGAAATGAAAATTTTTTTTTAAAGATGGAGCAAATTGGGAAATACATAAGCTATACAACACCCTGTGTAAAAAAAAAAAAGAGGGATGCAGAAGTGGATCTAGGAAATGTTTATAGCTGCTCAAGAACATGTGGAACAACAAGGTTATGCAACCGGAGACAATTTCTTAAACACAGAGGATGTTCTGTATTGTTGTAACATCAAAGTAGAGAGGAGTGGTGGAAGCAGACATGATGTATGACCACTTCAAGTCTAGACAGTAGCACTCTGTTTTTAGAAACTGATGGAGGACTGAAGGGGCAGAGGGTAAGAGGGTAAGAGCAGGGAGCACACTTATAAGCAGCTGTCAGGTCACATAGGCAGTAAACACATGAATATGACCATCAGCTTTATTGATTTTGGAGTTTAGCAAATTAAAAAGTAGGGTGCCGTACAGCTCAGTGGGTTGAGCAGGCGCTCCATATGCAGAGGCTACAGTCCTCACTGCAGCCTGCCCCCGGATCAAATCCTCAAACCGATGGCCCTTTGCTACATATCATTCCCCCTCTCTCCGCCTCCCCCAAAAAAAGTACTGTGTTAGAGGTTTTGTATAAATCTTGGACCAGTAGTTAGTCCCCATGTTGAGGAGCCAGCACTGTACAGTCTAACTCAAATGATGGTTCCTAGAGGAAACATATAAACCCTGAAGGGCCTCTTCAAAGACTAGGATATTCCGCAGTTAGACAATGGGAGTTCCCGCTCCGCTGACAGCAGGAGAAACATGAAAGGCTCAAACAGGGATAAGGAGAAATAAGATATACAGTACTGTAGGAGTTAAAATAGAACGTGAACTACAGTAAGTTTTGCCATAACGATGATCAGCTGACAGACAAATTAATTTCCCCTTGGGGATTAATAAAGTAATTCGTATCGTATTAGGTCACACTGATGAAAATATCACGCTCCAAGTAACGATTCCTTGGAAATTCCCTTCATGTTGGCTGAATCTGCCCTGCACGATTTAAATCCAGTGCCTACTTTCAGCATCAATGCAAAATGTCATGTCTCTGATGTGGGTCATAAATACATTCAAAGTAACTTGAAAAATGCAGAAATCCAGTCCTACAGCTGAGTTAACAAATGATGAAACATGTTTCTCCATTTCCAAACTCTATGTCTCTGTGTTTCTATTTGCTAATTACGTACATCTGCTTGATAAGGGACTAAGGCTGTTGGTTACGTGTCTCTACGATGTTTGATTGTCTGTTTCATTTCCCACATTGGAGCTCTGAGACATGATCTGAAGCTTGTGTGGCTTTAGTTGACTGGTTAGCTTCTCCAAAATCACTAGATACCGTCCATGTGTGGCGAGTTTAGTTTCTTTCATTTTGCTCTTCAGTTGCAGCATGAAACTTTACTGATGTGTTCATCTCCACATGTGCATATTCCTCAATCTCCCATCTGCATCCATCATGTGTGGCTCTTTTCTATCACAGTAATGTTAAACAAATGTTTTTTAAATTATATTTATGATATTTAAGTCTCACATATGAGAACAGAGAAGACGATGAGCTGATTTTATGATCTGTGCCCAAGAGGTTGAAGCTGAGACCAGGACAAGGGATGAGATTCTTTGTATCATACTGCCCCATTAATGTGGAAAAAATGAAACGGACAGCAAGCAAGGGAAGGACCAACATAAAAGGGGGGTAGACAGTGGTATGCTGTGGCTATTACCCTAACCCTAACCCAGTTAAGCAAAGCATTTTCCACAGCTAACCTCAATCAGCTCAAGTTCATGGTCACACCCACCCAGTTACATTTAATGTGTTCATCATCTTTATGATCACTAAGAATACTAAGCTCCTAATTTACCACATAAAAACAACAAAGTTATATAAAAATGAATAAATGTTAAACCCCAGAAAAATCCACATGCTTCAAATAGTTGTGCATCAGCAGTAGTAACTGCAGGCAACAGAGAGGAGGAGCAAAGAGGAAAGCAGCAGAGTGGGTTCAAGACCACAGCTCCCAGTGAGACCTGTTTAACAACCAACATGTGTAGGAGGCAGAAGACCACTGGAATCTAGTCTGACTTTAAAGCAACTACAAAGAACCCTTTCATTTTGTGTTGATTTTGGCGACCCCTGTGGACAAAAGCAGTAGGTTTCTCTTTGAGGATCCTGTCCTAGCATCAGCCATGACGAAAATATAGCGATGAAATTGAACTCGAACTTGAATTTAAGTTTTTACTGGCTAGCGTATCAAAAACTCAATGCTAATCTATAGCCTTGTCAGGTGGACCAACCTGACCACTGCCTCCTGAAGGTAAAGAGTTACACTATTTAGAAATAGCTTATCTTCCCACGGATGGCCTCATTTGCTGTTCATACAGAGACATCAGCAGAAACAAGAGACTTTTGCATATCCAGTTAAATGTTCTTTGTAGTTGCTTTAATTAGAGAAAACAGCTCAGACCAACAAACCTTTAGTTCAGAAAGTCCAGAGGAGCAAGAGAAGCCAATAAAATCCATATCTGTCTGGAGTTCTGTTTTTCTGCTCTACTCTAATGTTGTCCTAGATGTGTCCGTTATATGAAAAGGTCTATAATCTCATATTTTCTTTAAATCTTCACAGAATCTATAATTGAACTGTGCATATAATAATCACATCAAACATATGTAAATATAACTCATGTGTAGGGGTTTTGATGTCATGTGTTTTTCTGAAAATCATCAGAGGGAAGTGTCACATGAGCCATGTGTGATGGTGTGTCTCAGGATAGGTTTTGGTGGGGTAGTCTGAGCCAAAAGTCCCAGGCTAATTTTTATTCCCCCTCCACCTCTGTCTGTCTGTGCGTCACTGACGACTACAGCAACACAAAGTCTAGTCTTTACACTCTGTAATGTTCAAAGACCAGGATCTCAGAGCTTGGGAAAAGCTCCTACGTACATTAGAGACCTGTGTGCAAAGACAGGTGAGCAAGAGTTTAACTTTGGTTCATTTGTTCCGCCGGGAAAGAATGATACAATCTACCAGTGTGAAGGTACCATCAAACATGGAGCACACAATTACTTTTTCTTGAGCAACCATGTGTGTGTGTGTGGCCCAAAAAAGTAGAGCCACTGAAACACGGGGTACTCTGCAGGTGGTCCACAGAAAGCAGCTCTAAGAGTCTGATGACTGACTGAGCTGTAACACACACAACGCTCTGCCAAGTTGTCAGGTGTCTAAACTCCATGGCAACACACTGATGGTGCCAACCTCACCTCACCCCCTGTCTTCACACACGTACACACAAATACAACACAGACACTTTGGCTGACACCTTCCCTCACCCATCTGCTCTAAATTTAACAGGATTAAGCAGCACGCTCTCATAGTGCCACTGCACAGACAAACTGAGCTCCACATTCACTTTGTCACAAAGGCAACTGCTTGATTTACAGCAAAGACTGGAATTGTCTTGGAACAAATTCGGGGACACAATGGGAAAAAATTATTTGAGTTTTCTGACATAAAATCAAATCATGCATTTCAATATTGTTTCACATGATGCTATACAATATGAAAATACCTGCAAAAAGAAATCAATACTGTTGACCCTTACTGATCCATAGATTTCTCCTGATCCCACCTCACAATCAGAGTAAAAAGCCAGAATGGGATTCATGGGCAATCAGCTGAAGAGCACACACAAAAAAAACACAGTAGACCAGTTGATGAACAAAATATAACGAGTCAATGTATAACAAAAACAAAACAAAACAATGTATATCTATGTGAACTTCTAGATTTTTCCTGCACCAAGTGGAACCAAAAAAAACAACAAAAAATACAAAACAATCAACTACCACAGCTTTATGATGTATATATAATAAAGGTCCCTAACATCATCACATTAATACTCCCTCTGTACAGCATCATACGTAGCTATAAGAACTACTATGCAGCTGCGTTCAGACAGAATGTGAAAAACATTTTACCTTGTGCTATTTACAGATATGAACACGCTACTGTGTGTGCAGTGGCTCAACACATGCTGTCCCTCTACCTCCTACACCTGTGCACTGAATATCAGAGGTTAAAATACATCCAACAGAGACGCCACACAATATTATTGAAAAAGAAACCCCTTAAAGATCATCTGAATTAAAAAAAAACAGGCATCTCTGCCTCCCTTGTCTCAACAAACGTGTGCAAATAAACTAAGATTCCATCATCTGTTATTTAAGGCTAAAGGAAATAATTTCCCAACTCAATCACTTTACCAGATGACTGTAATGGAAAAGACTGGTGAAATGGAAAAAATGGTGACACCAGGCAGACACAGAGACAGAAATGTGGCTAGCAACAGATGTGTGTGTGTAAACCCATGAATATTTACATTTTAAATCTACAGCTATACAAAACCTTTCACTTGGTTATTAGGTAGCATGACAGGAGACATGAAGTAAATAAATTAAGTTTGGTGACAAAAGGCAACTTCTGTACTTGTCTGTAAGGTTTTATAGTGTGTGTGTGTGTGCGTGTGTGTGTGTGTGCACGTGTGTGTGTGCGCGTGTGTGTCTGTCTGTGTGTATGTGTCTGTGTGTGTCTGTGTGTGTGTGTGTGTGTGTGTCTGTGTGTGTGTGTCTACACATGTGAGTGCGAGAGAGAGAGAAGGGAGCATTACCTATAATGTGTTTGACACTCATCTTAACGTCTTCCTGGCTTGAACACACACAAAGGCACAAACGTAAATCCCTCCAGGAAAAGCAGTAATCCAATTAAATGCCAGTAATCTCATGGTATCCACATCCAGTAAAGGCAACAGTGGTATCAGTCTGTCAGCAACAGCTGCTTCACTTTCACCATCCTCCTCATCAACTCACACAGCTCCTGACATCCCAACCAGCAACTCTGAGCTTGTTTTTGTTTAGTTTTTTTCTATTTTACTTTTGTTTGTCCTCCCTTTGCTTCTGGAGTCTGGAGAAAACACAAACAGCTGGAGCAGAGCCCTGAACTGTGTGTGTTATAGTTGTTACGTGCATCTGTGGTCAGTTTTTCCAGCTCCAGCTGTAGTGAAACAGCTTACAGCCTATCAGAGAAGAGAGGGCAGGGTGTGTGAGAGAAAGACAGAGAGGGGAGGGGGGACAGAGAGAGAGAGAGAAAACTGTGTGCATTTGTGTGTGTCTGTGTTCAAAGGTATTATAGATCCAGTCATGGAGTGGCCATTACTCTCATCACAGTACCTGTGTGCTGTTATGTAAAACACTCCAGACATGTCAGCATGTCTCTGGTGTTTTTATGAGCTCCCTGCTGCACTGCCAAATGTGAACAGTCTGTGGAAGCAATTTTTTATAAACCAGATGGTGGACTGAAGTGCATCTCCAGTATAACTAAGCACGAGTCACGTTTTTTTGAGTCTCTACACTAACTTTAAGTTGATGGCAGTTTAAATGGCTCTGAATGTGACATTAAAACTGTGACTTGCTTCTTTGTTTACACAGAGGAGGGAAGACAGGAGAAACAATTCGACAGAAGTCAGCGAATTGTTTTTTGTGGTTGTGGGGACTCTGAGCAGGATATATGGCGGTGTTTGCCAAAGTGTATTCCCTTGCCACATGCTGATTAAGCTCTGAACAGAGCAGAGTAGGTTCTTACACTTACACAGATTTAAAGCAAAAGTTCTTTGCTCTTACAGATGAATCTGCAGTGCATCCTTGGTATATTTGATAAACTATACAGCCTCAATTTGGATTGGTCAGTGAGAGCAATAAGATGTGAAATACATTATATTAATGCTGACACTGTACATTTCTATCCATGTGTGTGTTTGTTTATGTGCGCTTGTATTAGTCCCCTGAAAAATTGAGGAAACATGTTTCTTCCACCACTGCAACCATCACTGTGAGAATTAACACACACACACACACCCTCCTA
>OMNW01005104.1:1415-15970 GCA_900303245.1 Selene dorsalis | reverse complement strand
CATTATATTAATGCTGACACTGTACATTTCTATCCATGTGTGTGTTTGTTTATGTGCGCTTGTATTAGTCCCCTGAAAAATTGAGGAAACATGTTTCTTCCACCACTGCAACCATCACTGTGAGAATTAACACACACACACACACACACCACACACACACAGCTTGGCTGGGCCTGGGAATACAGCGGTGTTTATGTTCTTGTAGGAAGTCGCCCCCAAAACACATCTGATGACTCAATAAGCATTGTATTGAAAACAGTGTGTCAATGTCACATGTGTGTCTGTGTACTGTATCTGTGCCAAACAGGTCTGTGTGTGCGTGTGTGCGTGTGTGCATGCGTGCGTGCGTGTGTCTGTGTGTCAGTGTGTGTGTGTCTGTGTGTGTGTGGCGGAGGAGGTGAAAAAACGTGTAGGAACTGAACTAGACTGATCCTCCTCTGAGTATTTTCTAGAATCCCTGCTAACTATATACAGGTACAATATAGGAGGGTAAGATATTTTATAGAATAGATGTTTTATTTCTTTAAGTATAAATTAGGCTGCATTGTTAAGGTGTTTTCGCAATAAGCCCCTCTCTGTGAGAATGATTTGAAGTCTGAGAGTTATAAAAAGGCCCTTGTCTTTCTTCTCAGCAGACCTACACTTAGAGTCAACATGTGACCAGTGTGCCCCGAGCCTGCAGGACCTGAACATCTCATGACCTGCCCAGAAAGGGGCCACAGCAGCCTAGACCACAGTGACTGCACTCTTGCAGCAGGTAACTACGCACTCACATATACACAGAGTGAAACTGTATCACTGTCATCATAATGCATTGCATGAATATTTCTTCTTTAAATTTTACTTGAATTAATATATCATAAAACAACTGTATTCATGTTAAAATTAGCTGAACCTTTTTTCCTTGTGAAAACATGAACACTCTCTTCAGTTATGCAAGGAGCAGATGGCTCCTCATACTTGGAGAGTGTGACTGCCCCTCTAACCGATATTCCGTAATGCTCCCCCATGTGATCCCTACAGGGGCATGGTCTTAAACCTTCTCCAAGTCCACAAAACATGTGCATCTTAGGTTAAAATAAACTTCCACAACTCCTCCAGTGACCTTGCAAAAGCAAAGAGCTGGTTCACTGCTCAACACCCAGGTAAGAGTCCACATTCCTCCTGGATCTCAGGCCTGACTTCCTTTCCCAGCACCTAGCTGAGCTGTCTGCTCCCTGAGCACATGCTCTGGTTACCCTTAAATCTGGGAACCACCATCACTGACGTAACATTAAAGATGTGTGTCAGTCAAGACCCTTCAGTGTCTCAGGATCTTTTGACCTCAGTGAACTTGGTCACTTGAGTGTTAATCTCTGCCTCCTCCTCAGAGGAACTGCTGGTTCAGGAGTTCCTCAAAACGCTCTTCTGACTACCGAATGATCTCCAGTCAGGGTCAGCAGTTCTGCTCCCTGCTGAGCCCAGCTTGGGCCAAGTTCCCACTTTCCCTTCCTTAGTCATCTGATGCTAGAGCTTTCTTGAGGCCAGTTGAAAGTACATCTTCCAAACCCAAGTGATTATTTCTGTTAACAAGGCTCTTAACATTCAGACTTCATGTGCACTCCTTACAACACAAAATCTTCCAGAGGCTGAAGATGCCTCAGCCAGCAATCTCGCACCACTCTCACTATGTTTCTCATTTTGTAAATCTTACGACTGAAATGATGGACAGGAATAAGAGTAGGTACTGTAAAAACAAAATGTATTTATCTTATTCTTGAAACTGTGCACTTGCTCAGTAAGAGCCGTTTCTGTTGACTGACTCTCACATGTTCATAGATCATACTGCCTAGAGCAGTGCAGAAATATGCTTGGCCTACTTCAGATAAAAACCCTAACCCTCATCATCACTCTGTGACAAGAGCCATCATCATGAGTCACTACAGAGCTCCCTCTGTCTTTATTTCACTTCTCTCCAGCTGAAGCTAATCCTTTGTCCTCAGCCACTGTGGGTAAGACTGAGGATAGAGGCTGATTTTTTTTTTTTTTTTAATGCGTTTGATTTATTTGATTTAACACTGCTGCACAGTATACTAAAATATCCATCGATGTGCTTCTGCATTATTAATTAACATAACTGAGAGCAAATGTAACTTTTATTACTTAAATATAAGCAGATTCGTAAGTTTGGGATGCTTTAATGAAGAAAGTACACCAGCAGAACACACACACACGCACGCACATACACACACAGTGCAGAACTTGTGTTATTTTTGGGTGGTTGTACCTCAAGGTCCAGGGGAAGGGGGGTTTCCTATTGGTTCTCAGGAAGAAGGCGTCAGTACAAGAATACAATCAGAGGATGTCTAATGACAGGATCTGCTGATAACAGGGGTCTCACACACTCATACATACACTCACACACATTGGAAATTGCACAGTTCCAATGAATATCATTATCACCTCATGAAATATATACAACTGACAAACAGGCATGAGTCTGACAGTGTATTAGCATCATCAGTCACCAGGGTTGATCGACTACAGACACAAAGGAATGTCATTATCTGTCTTTGGTATAAGAATGTGTATGAGTGTGAGTGTGCACTTACATTGTACGTGTGTTGCTGCCTTTGTTTTCATCACCATAAGTGTAAATGTAAACACAACAAATATTTTTGTAGATGTTGCCATGATTCAGTGGCAATGACATGTTCATGAGATCACATAATACCATGTTATTTTTAGCTGGAGGAAATATCATTACACTTGTTTGAAAAATTTACTTAAAGTGGCTATGAATCTAACGCATATTACATGAAGGAGACATTTATGACTGGCACTTCCTGAGTACGTGAAGTCTGAATAAGTGAATTTCATCATAGTGTGATGACATATGGTTGTTATTTTCTTTTTCTTTTCATGTACCGAGGCCGTCGGCCAAATCTATGACAGTGCTTTGATCTGATAACCTATTCAGTCCACTGTTAGAAAATGATTACTATACCTGAGGCCCCCCACAAGGAGTTACTGTAACTGGATTCACACTATTAACAGCTGCTACCAGCTGCTCTGGAGTTTGTGTCCCACTGCTGACTTTAAACGGAGAACAGACTGTGTGCTGTTTTTTTTTTCTTCCATCTAGCCCAACAAACTATGTGGAAGGTTCAACTGTGCATTAAGCAAAGTGATACTCTGCTACTGCATAAAGCCTCAATAAAAGGAAAAAAGTTAAAACAAAACAAAACAAAAAAACATCAACAAAGAAACTCTCACATTATCTGTTGAATCCGTGCATATGCATACCGTTTTGTAAAAATGATAAATATAATCATTCCATTAAAGCAGAACATAAATCTGATCTTTGTGTCACATGCTCACACAGACTTAACATCAGGAAGGTGTGAGACTGGCTATCAATAGTTACTATTTATCAGTCTGTTTTTGGGTTTTTTTTTTCATTTTTTTTCTAGGTCTGGCTCACAAAGCCAGACTAAAGCACATATAAACTGTGGTTAAACAAAGTTTGGTTCGGTTTAGGCACAAAACACTTGATTAAGATCAGTGAAATACTTTGATTTGGGTTTAAATAACTATTTCGGTAAACAAGCAATAACTAATATTTTTGGCCTCTTGGGGGCAGCAGAAACAAGCTGTGAAGACCACACTGACAGTGTATGGCACAGTCGCTCATAACAACATCCATTTGATGCTCAGCAGATATTTCCTTTATTCTAGTGTGCACATGGATTAAAAAAAAAAAGTTGTTACATACATTTAGTAAAGAATAACCATATATTATTTGTGCGTATTTACTGCCCCTTCCAGACACACAAAGAGATAACACACTTAACACAACATACTCAATACTGTTTAAAATTGTGAGTAGTACTTAATGTCTCTATGTGTTTCACCTGTTTCAACCTCAGATCTTTACCACAGCTGATGACAGACTAACAAAAGCAAACTGAACCACTCAGGACCAAAACACACAGGACCTTGTCCTTTGTTTTGGATGAGTTTGAATGTTTGTGTATGCAGGATGCTGACATTGTGACTAAGAATTTGTCACTGAGGGGAAAACAAACTGCTGCATTGGCACAACATAATTAAAGTGCCAAATAAATAAATAAATAATCTCCCCTTTCAGGTTATATAAATTACTTCATCACAATTTCTTAATCACAGTTTCTTTTATACTGTGCAGCACAACACTTTATTTGTCTTGCGCTCATTTAAAATATCAAAATGACATTTTCATATCTTCAACAATATCAAATGTCTAAGCAGTGAAGTCAAAAAATCAACTGCAGCCACCCAAGTGGTATCCATGAAAAACTAAAGAGTCCTACTATGAGACAAAAAATGTATTGTTTTGACCAATAACACTGAAATGCCAGGACATTCACGATGCACTTACAATGCTTGTATTAAGTCTCACACAAAAATAGGTTCTAGACACTAAAAAGCACAATGCACAAATGGACATGTTGAGGGGGAGTGAAGAGTGGAGGGATGGGGAGACATACTTCTTTGTATGGCCATCTCAGTCTCCTGACACACCCCTAGGAAATGGTAATACGACTCCATCTCAGCCGTAGAGATCCGTACGGTGGAATAGGCTGGTCCATATTTACCACAGTTTGGACATCTAGACGGGAGGGTCTGGCATCGCAGCCTGCCTACAGCATCCATCTCCACTCACAATTCCACCTACTTTCATCTGAGATGAGAGTGTCTGTTTTCCAATCTACTGCATCTACACATCACGCCTACCGGCTCTGGCTCTTCGTGGATGCTTCTGTCTGTCACTTACTTACTCAAACACAGTTTCATTCCCCTATGCCTATGTCACTGCAGCTGTTCTTGCTTGCGTCCCTGCAGAGCCAGCAAGGTGCCTCTAACCTCCTTGCTTCTGCTCAGCCCGTCTCTCCATCTGCTGTAATCTCTGCATTAGAAAGTAAAGCCTATTACAGAACATTTGCATACGCCCGCGCCTGTGACTACTACAAACACTGAAACACCCACAGCGTTGTGTGGGAGTGACTACACCCTCAGGTGGCTCATGTCACCTGTCAACTCTATTCCTTTACCTAGGTGTTATTTTAAGCGACAGTGATGCTGGGTGACAGCATTGTGCAGCTGAGGTTGACACTCTCCTGCTCACCTTTTTCAACATTTCTCACATCTGATGTGACATCACACATCTGTGAGGCACTGATATGAAATCTCATCTCTCAAAGTAGCACGACCTCTTTCCAGAAAGTCAACTTCTGTTTCTTTTTTTTCCCCCATTTTTATAGGCTTCACTACCTGGGCAAAAGGGCAATTGTAGGGCCCCTGATACCTGGGGGCCTTAAAATCCAAGGTAGCTGCATGGTAGACATTTTTTAAAATTTAGTAATACACTGAAAATTTGTCAGGAACCACAGTAAGAACAATATACTATAGTATATAAACTGTATTTTATATTTGTTTGTCAATCTTTAACAGCGAATTAGACCAAGGCTAAATGACTGAGTCAGAGAATCACTGAACAGATCACACTGTGAATCCTCCACCAACAGCTGATTTAAAGCTCTGGAGATCCAACCACAAATCACCACAACATCAGGGAGATATTAATACCACCCTTTTGTTTAAAAGACAAACAAAAAAAACAGCACAGACAGACAGATGACGTTGCTGATGTTCCTAAATATGTGTGTATATTCAGTAGCTTATTTAACCACTGCTTGAAGGCATGATACCCAGGCAGTCCACACCATACACACACATACACACTTGACCTTTGTGAAGTTCTTCTAAGTAGCTTTAGTTAAAAAACTAGAACACACTAGATTCCTCCCCACAGGCTTTACTGCACTTCAGATTCTTCCAGTATGAAGTCATCAGCAGCTTCCCAACACTGTGTAGGTGTCACATCCCCATTACTGACAAAGTGGCACCAGGCATGTAGGAGTACATTACAGTATGTCTCAACTTGTTCCAGGTGCTGACACTTCAGACTGCCTAGTTTTACTATGTCAACAGAACACACTACACCACACACACACCAGTATAACACTTGAAAATTATCAATACATTCATCACTTACACATTACTGATCCCATGATGCTGCTCTTCTCACTATCCACACTGACAGAAGGGGGCCGAGCCGTGCAGCTAAATCACAATCCAGTCCAACGTCCACAGCGACATAACACACACATACACAAGTCCAGTGACGCCACAGTCCAGTCCTATGGGCTTATCTCCTCTTCCTCAGTACAGCAGGACAAACTCTCCTTTTTTGTGTGTAAAAGAATGAGGCAGGCAGAGTGAGAGAGGTAGAGGCAGGGGAATGTGTGTGTTTTTGTCAGAGCAGGGGTCTGAGCCTCTTCTAGCAGCCTTGTGACCAGCTGAGCCGCTCAGTTCTTACTACAGTTTAGACAATTATTCCCAGCAACACTCCCATCGGGCAGCAGGGACCTCCCCCTGCATCCTTCCCCTGGATTTTCACATGTGTCCATTCATGTGTCATGCAATGGAAGCAGCACGTTTCCATGCTTTTAAACGGGACAGAAAAATATAACCACATGGGTCACAGCCCCACAGTTTTCTCAAGGGCTCGGGTTTTCTATAGTTAAACCCCAGCTGACATCATCTCATTGTTACTTAAACATAGAGAATTTATGTGACTGACAGTATTTGTATATGTTGGTTGTTTTACACAGATATCTCAATTCCTTCAAAACATAGACCTGTCTCTACTGAATACACATACACATTGAATACGTATGAATAACCACAACATAGGTGCCTTGAATGATCAGGTCTTGGGGGTATTTTCATCTGCATCTCACAAACCAATCAAACCATTGCCAGGCAAAGACATCTGGAGCTAAATCATAAAGATGTGCTCTCACAGTCCCAGCTTTCTTCCTTGGGCTTGACGTATATATCTCGACCATCTCCGTCCCTCCAAGTCCCCCCTCAACTGTCCCCCTTCTTCCTTCCACCTCTTCCTCCCCCTTCACTCTGAGAGGCCTGCGCTCCTGAAGTAAACACACGTCAGAGGCCTTTGCTTGATGAGAATAGAACTTTTTCCTCAATAAATCACCCGTCTGCGTGGCTTCGTTGTTGACCGGCCATGTGTAAACGTACTGTATGTGTAGACAAAGTGTAAAGGATGCAGCCGCAGGAACAAACACACCCATACATAAACAAACACAGGCGTGTGTGATCAAATGTTCTCCAGCTGATCTAAACAAAGATCACTGTTTCAAGTTAATCCTCTTACTGTAAAACTATGGCCAATTGTCAGGGCAGTCACAACATTAAAGCCACCTACCTGGTTCTGTCCCACTCATGCAGGCAAAGACAGCTCTGACTTGTTGAGACGTGGACTCTGACGGTGTCCTTCCAGGCCTCTGACTCAGTCTTCCACCCACCACAATTTGGCCCTCGTCAAAGTGGCTCAGGTCCTCTTTATGGTCTCATGGTCTTATGGTCATTCCTTCGCCTTCCAACACATCAACTTTAAAACTGACCTGCTGCATAATATATCATCCCCCTCCAGGTGCCATGGTAACGAGGCAATCAGAGTTATTCACTTCACCTGTAAGTGGTTCTCACAGTGTGGCTGATTGCTCTGTCCTTAGCTAATGACAGTGGAACTCCTACACAGATCCAGTCTCCTCAGGGACCAACAGATAGATCACATCACATCGAGACAGACAGTATATGTAAACAGTCAAAAGTGAAATCAGGGCTTTGGTTTCTCAGTCAATGGGAGCAGACACAGCTGTTGTTCAGTCAGTGTGTAATTTGGTTTTAGGTTACTGCACTGACTTCTGATCATGTTACATCTGCTAATTGCTGACTGTCTGGACATAGTCGAGAGGCACAAGTAGAAGGGCAAAAGGCCTGGGAGACAAGGGATGGACTATTATCCTAGATGTATATTTTCAGAGTTATCAATATCAATCTTACCTGTGCAATAAGGACAGAGGTCGAGTTGTAATTCCAGCTTGTCATAAAACTGGGCTAACATTATGTAGCCTCTTTAATCTAGATCAGGCATGTCCAACCAATTCCTCAAAGGGCTGTATGGCTGCAGATTTTTGTTCCAACCAACCAAGAGCACACTGTTTGACCAATCAACTGTCTGAAGACTGAGATCAGTTGATTAACAGAGTCAGGTCAGGTGTGCTGCTGCTTGGTTGAAATAAAAACCTGCAGCCACACCGGCCCTTTGTGGAATCAGTTTGACATCCCTGATCTAGATTATGATGGCGGTGTACACCACGCTGCCCCTTCAACATGAGGGTGTGATATGTGATTGTAGGGATCTCTTCTGGATAAAGAGACAGCTGGATGGAGATGGATTAGCTGTTTAGCAGCTTTTATTTTGCTTCACATTTTGTCACTTCACATCAACTTCCTGTCTTTCTGGTCACATGTCCCTCGCCTAACCAATAACATGCAGGGAGAAACTTGGCTTAAAGATTGTGAGAAGAATTACGCAGGCTGGTTCCAGAAGTTACTAGTACTGTAACTCACATATGTATGTATTTCACTTTGTGAATATAGATGACAAACATGAATATTAACTGCTAACTTAAAAATATAAATATAAAAAAAATCAACTCTATCAAGTTTGAGACAACAATATCTACACCAGCAAATGCACAATGTACCTGCCATACAAACTTAGTGATAATCAGCTCTTATTGATTCTGAATGTTGAAGCTACATGTAGTTTATTTATTTACTGATGCACAGTATGTAATAAGAATGGTCAATGGACTTGCTATCATCTAGTCTTTCTGACCAATTGAAGCACTTTACAATTGCTACATTTATCCATTCATGCACACATTGTATACACTGATGGAACAGTGTTGTGAGGTTCAGGATCTTGTCCAAGAGTACTTTGAGACAGGAGCCAGGGATCAAACCACCTTAAGATCAAAGCAATGATGGACTTAGTTGGTTGACTTCTATCTCCATTCATGTTTCGATGTATTGCTTTAATCACTAACACAAGGAAAAGTCTCTGCAAAGCTACATTCTTAATCATACAACCTTTAATGTTGCAGCTTACTTTCATTTATATTTTCCCTTTGCCTTAAATCTATTGAATATAATCTTATTTGAAAAGATACAGTTTACATTTTACTGAAATTGTCATTCTTGACAAAACAAAAAGGATAAGTTTGACTAAATATGATTAAAACTAACATTAAGTTCTCATCTCAGGCCCAACAAACTCTGATGAGGCAAGAAACGCAAGCAGCCACTACTGCCTTGGGTGGCAAAACTGAGAGGATCTAACTCTTGGTAGTAGTCTCCTCTTAAACAATAGCTGAACCCCAAGTGGTTTTGGTTTCAGCTATTTAATGTAAAAAGTATGAAATCATAAATTCTATCAGACCAGACGTTTAGGGAGACAAAGCACAAAATACGTCTTTATGCAAGTCATGTTGTGGGTGATTCTTTTTGAATCCATCAGCAACAGAGACACAAGAGACTAAGGGTGGAGGGAGAAGAACAGGGTGGAGCTTTTCATACTTCTTGGGATTACATGATCCAGGTTTAACCCTCTGAATGAATGAAACATCACATCACTGTCTTGTCTCTCTTTGTCTCTGAAGTCATTATTTCTATATTAAACAAAATCGTCATCTTTCCTCTACCTCAGTCAAGTGCTGTAAGACTCCCAACATTAAAGCAATAAACACATAGTTAAGGTTGTGAAATGAAAATGGTTAAAACAATCAATGATGAGTTTCAAACGGGTGTTTTTTGTTTTTTTTTAGGATTCATCCCAACCTCCTCCTGATGTGGAGTCGTCTTTTGTATAGTGTATGAGTCTGAATCTAAACAGCCACCTGTCTCGTCGATCAGCAGCTCACTTGACCCTGGCATATTTTTGCTGGGAGAAAATTAGGCCAGACTGTAAAATCAAACTTCTCCTGTGCACCAGTGGACCACCTCTATTGTTCAGCTGTGTTGTTGTGAGCACGGCTGCTCAGCTGGCTTCAGTCCAGCTGACAGAAAGAAAGACAAAGGATATGGTGACCCACCCCTCTCCACCACCATCACCACCACCCACCATCAGAGACAGGAAGAGGAAGCAGAGAGAATGCACCTCTGACGTCATGACAACAACATGAGGGGCTGCTGGGGGGGCTTCTGGATAATATCGCGAATCCGGAGCAGCTATCAGAGGGTAGCATGTGTGTACAGCATCGGTTAATGGTGAGAAAATCTTCCTCTAAAAATTTCAATATTTTTTTTTTCCCATCCAATACTATTCAGTCACTTCTGAGAGCTGCCATGATGACACACTGGGTCATATAAGGTAAACAACTATAAAATACTCTACCTTAAGGTGGTGTAAAATAAGAAATTTTACATTTCATTCTTACCATGGAAAAGTGTCTTTGAGCACATTCATGTATATCTTCACATGGCTGCACATCTGCTGCTGTTGTTAAAGTCTAATGTTTCCTTCATCATGATGTAAGTGGTGAAGCTGGAAGTGTGCAGTAAGAAAACAATCTGACTACAAATGAAACCATCTGTCCCAGCTGTGGTGTCTGACCTTCCCATTTGTCACCTCTCTGTGTCCAGGGACCTTTCTTTGTTCCAGGCCACAACTTCACCTCTGAGTAACTGAGATTAAACATGTAGCTTTTGGCGCCTCAGTGTCCTTCAGGTCTTCTGCGTCACATATTTCCAAGAAAACTGGCCTCAGGTAATGATTTATGATCATTTATGACGGTTATGTTTATGCTGCAAGAGTTTTATTAATCAGTGTCCTTACTAGAAGTTAGCTGTCTTCTTTCTCATATTTGCAACAATATTTAATGGGAAACAAGGAAAAGAAGCCGAGCTGAGATCAATATTTCATTTAAAACACTTAGGAAACTAAAACCCTGGCTTGGCATCAGTCTCAAACTAAAGCTGTTGGAGCTCTCAAACTATTGATAGTGGTATTTTCTTGATAAAATTGGATTTGCAGGTCTATGTGGTATCTGGGTCCTCTGTACATAGCACACTTTGTACAGGTCGGAGGAGAAGGAGATGCAGGTAGAAAACAGGAAGTTCATTGTAAGGACGCATGTAGAGCAAAGTGAGAACTGCCTCCAAGATCTTGCACAGGAATGTTTTAAATATTAATTTCTGGAGTAAAATCATGGCATTGATTTAATGAATCTAAGTAGCAAGGGGGGAAACCCACACTGTCTGTGACATTCGTGCTATTCTCATAATTAAAAGAGCTCAAGTTTTGGGGGCTAATTACTTTGCGGAGCTATGTCTTGGTAAACAACTGCAGAGTACAATGACTGCACATGGTATTTCAAGACTTGCTATCATCATAGTGGGTTTGGCAGTTTTATTCTAATTGTATTATCTATTTTATTTATAACAAAATGATGTAAGAGATAAACTCTGTTATTCCATGCACCTGCCAGGAGAAAAGCACTCTTCAAAATCCCTAGGACATC
Organism: Selene dorsalis; assembly: GCA_900303245.1. Lineage (NCBI taxonomy): Eukaryota > Metazoa > Chordata > Actinopteri > Carangiformes > Carangidae > Selene > Selene dorsalis. The sequence continues at coordinate 4,493 of OMNW01005104.1, read as the reverse complement.
TAAGGAAAACTCTATTTCATTATAATTTAGATCATATTTTCTTATTCAAAGGGATAGTCATGACCTTAATAATTGTATTTTAATGGGAAAATGTATGGAATATAATCACTGAGAATTGACTAAATGGCATGACTGTCATTGTCTGGTTCATATCATATCACAGCAGTTCATATCAGCCTCCATTTTTCAATTAAGATTGGTTAAAGTTTGGTTATAGAGGTCTGAAGAACAAGACATGATGGGCACTACTATATAATGTAATCCAACCATGTTTCAGTACCAAATTTGGTGTGAACCAAATTATTTAATGACAAAATCATAAAATCTGGAGCCACATTGTAGAAAACCAGAGTAATCCTTTGAATCACTCTTCTACCTCCCAACAAGGAACTGAAAAACTCAAGTGTGCAGTGAGTCTTCAATACAAGACTCATGGCCCATAAAGTTCAGCTTTCTACATGTTGTAGTCCAACTACATTGTGGCACTTGTTAAGAATCCAGCATCAGGAGATGTTGTGAATCTATTGTGAAACTCTCATTTGCTTGCATCCTCAAAACATGGCAGAATTCAGCATCATCCTTTCCTTCGACTTCATCATTTCAGTAGAAATCAGTGTCACTCACACGGTCCCGTTAACCAGCAGTTTAGGAGGGGCTCTCAGACTGAGCGTGGGTGGAGGGGGGCAGAGGATTTGGTTCAAACTGAATAACAATGTGACTATGTGTCTGAGCAGTAAGCCCTTATCTGCAGACCTCAGAGCTACTCATCCTGACACCACGCTTCATGGGACATGAGTAGCCATTTTAGATCGGGCATCCACACACAGTTATGAATTATGCATGAGGGGAACACATGAAGGCGTTACAGGAAATCACACATCATGGTGCTGCTATGACATCATTGGCCACCAATAGGAGCTTTTGCTGTGAGTCACATTATTACGTGATCTTTCAGCAAAGATAATGTTACTGGGTGAATAGATGTAGATACGTATAAGGTGGGGGAGTACATCACAATCATCCACTCCACCTATAGGGGCTAAGAATTGATTTGAACACACACTCCCGCAACATAATTAAGTTGAATTAAAAATAAATAATAATAAATTGAGTAAAATCATGAAATATTTCAATTTTCATTCCCAGTTACAGTAACATTCCCAAATGTATGAGGATTGGTGTCAAACAGTATTTAAACCTGTAAGACCATGAACAGCTATTTACAAATCTGCCCTGACAGCCAGTGTATCCACAATTTTTTAATGTGTTTACAAATCTGTAAAAAAAAAAAATGTATGTAATAAATGCGCAAACACTATTAACAGGCCATGCACACCACAAAAGTCTCTACGATTTCTGTTAACCTTGTTGTACACCTCATTATGCACAACTCAACTTGGCAATACATTGTACAGTATATTAGATGGACATATATATGCAATAAACTAGCAGTAGAACAATATTCACTACATGTTAACATTTGAGTTTGTCCTAATATTTTTAATTGTGTTGGATTTGTTTAACTTCATACTAATTTCCAAGTAGTTATAAATATCTGTTCGCTTTCTTAACATTGACGTTAGAGGACTAATATCATTTTACAGTCTGTGAATTAACTACTCATTTATAGTGGGGACATGATGATACTAGCTTAGAAAGCAGTGAATCATTTAGGGAGAGTAAAGCTTCAATTTCATATTAGCCAGTTAGTGTATTAAATGCTCACCTTGTCACCAAAATGTTGGAAGATCTATACTAACTCATGTTTTTATAATAAGTAAAATAATTAATAGTAATTTAAAAAAAAAATAGTGTGGGAAGATTTACAGTGGGTGCATTAAAATTCCACAAGCCACAATCAAAACAGTGGTGGCCCACTGAGACTGACAGGAATGTATTATTGGTAATAATAGGAGCATCAGATGACTAAGTGATGTGACAGTCATAGGACATAGGGAGACCTCGCCAGTCATTAAACACACAGTGAGGAGAGCTGAGGTCAATTGAAATGCATCATGTTCCATCATTTCAGCTTATTTCTGCAGCTCTGTCTGGTCGACATGACACTAATGAAAGACCAACATGAGAATTACACAACAGGACGGAAACTTTAAGAGAAGAGAGTACGCTGTCGCTACTTCAAAACAGGATGAGGAGGACCCCATCTATGGGTTCATTTATATTCTGAAAGTATGCAAGTGTATGGTCATCTACAAAGCTCCATGAGAGACATACCCATATGGTATGTGGTCATTCAGTGTAGTTATATAGCTAAAGCCTGAGGCTGTGCTGCAGTCATACAGACAGCTTTATGGTTCACACAGGAGTGAGTGAGCACCCTGCTGGTCAGTGAACAACACTGTGTTGATGGAAAGGAAAGAGAAGTTGAAATAGGGGGAAAATAAACAGAGTAACATCATAAGCTACAGTCTGACAGTGTTGCTGCTTTCTGAAATGACACAGAAATGACTCTCCAGTCAGGAGGACAGCATTGCTTGTCTGAGCTTCAACAATCCTATGTATCACTACAATTATATAATAATAATATAATAATATGTGCTCACATGAAATGGAACTTTAACATTTACCGGTAGCTCCACGACAATTAATCTTAATGAATATGCCACAAGGTGTTTCATGTCATGTTACAGTGAAGAGGCCCTTAATCGTTGTTGTTGTGATCAAATCGTTCTTTCTAATCTTCCATCTTTTATCTTTATATAAAAGTAAACAGCAACAGCAAACACATTTCATACAAAATGCAGGAAACCAATAAATCAAACAGGGTCCCTTGGTTGGAAGCTAGCACAGTTTCCATGGTAATCATCTGTATAGTGCCCCCAGCCCCCACCACCCACCCACCAACCATCGAATGGCTGCAGTGCAATACAGGAAGTGCAGTCATGGAGGATGCTGTGTGATAGTCTCCAGCGTGGCACATTAACCTACTTCCCGCAGCAGCCGGAAAACAACCCGGACACAGAAAGGGAGAGGAGCAGGAGGAAGAAGGATGGAAGGAGGAAAGGAAAGGGAAGATAAGTGAGGGAAGAGAGATGAAGGGAAGAAAGGGAGGGCGAA